>JALRMF010000205.1:0-87403 GCA_026120015.1 Dendrostoma leiphaemia
TCTTTCTTTTTCCTATATAAGTAACAATATAATTATTTAATTAAAATAAAAAGGCTATTTTAGTTAAAAGAGGTAGTTATAAGTTTAAAGAGTAGATTAATTTAATTAAAGAAGAAAAGAGAAAAGTTAGTCTAATAAAGGAAAAAGTTATTATTATAATCTTATTGCTTTTTTAATAAACTTTATTAAAGGAGCTTTTACTGCTTTAAATAGTTGCAATAATAAGCAGATACTAGGCTTAAAGGTAATTGCCTTAAGCTCTTTCTCATTTTAAAAGGGTAGGTTTTCTATTGCAAAAAGGGCTATAAACTATTGTCCCATCTTACCCTTTTTTTTTTTAGTATAAATTCTTTATTTATAAAAAGGTTTTTTTAACTTGTAATAAAAACTTTAGTTAACTATATTAAACATTTCCTTAGTTTACTTATTAAATTTCTCTTAAAAAGCATAAAAGAGATTATTATTATAAAGCTTCTTAATAGTATAATTGCATATTGCTTTTGCAACTAAGGTTATTAAATATACATTAATTAAATCTATTATAAGAAGGGCAAACTAAAAGGTTAGATTAACAATAGACTAATTAATCCTATTAACTTAGCTTTCTTTTATAAAATCTTCGTTTATAAAGTTGCTAAAGACAAAAATCAACCCTTAGGTAGACCTTTTGTCGTTTGCTATTGTTAATAATTATATAAAAAGGTAAAAAAGATTATTAGTTAGTTAAAAAAGAGTTTAGTATATTAATAAACTATTATTAAAAAGTATAAAATAAAATTATACAAAAGGGAGCAATGCTAGGGAAACTCAGCCTGCATATTTCTATTTGCTTTTAGAAGAGTTTTTGTATAAATAGGTAAATAGCAAAGTAATTGCTAGGGTAATAAAGTATAATCTTTTAAGTTTTAATAAATGCATTTTAACTATACAATAAGGAAAAATTATAAGATTTAAGAAGATTATTATTATTGTAAAAAGAATTAGTTTTTAAAACGTGATAAAAGTAGTGATATATATATTACTAGGTATAATTATTAAAGGGGTTGTAAAGCTATTTATAATATTATTTTGCGTTAAAGATACCTAGCAAGCGTAATATATAAACAAAAGCTAGTTATAAGAATTAATATAGTACCTTTTCTTATAAGATTTTAATGAGTGTGCCATTAGCAAACCGCTTTAAAGGTAAACTATCTCTTCTACCTTGCCGTCTATAGTTAATTAATTTAACTATTAATTAATATTAATAAGGTTTTATTTAGTTAAATAGTGCATTATTAGTTATATAGTTTATTTGTAATTAGTAGTTGTTAGAAGAAAGGAAGGCTATTTACGTTAGGGAATAAAGCTATGAAAGGTGGCTTATGTCCCCCTTTGTTCTGCACTAGCCATAGCCGGCTAACGCCGGTCCGCGGCGGACCAGTCCTCCAATCGGACAAACGTAGGCCCGGTCCTTCCTTTCAGCTATAAACCTACAGTTATTATTATTATATATTTAACAGCAATTATAAACACTTTATTATAAGCTTAAAGCAATGCTATAAAGTCTTTATATTAAGTTAGCTACTTTTTTATTTTTTTATTAAGTTAAGCCTAGGTTATTTTACTTAAGCTAGCTGCTAAAAGCATAATCTTATTATTATTTAACTAAGCTTTTGCTTAAGCTATATAAAAAAGCTTATTATATTACGCAAAATACTCTGCTATAATTTTCTAATTTTACTGCTAAATTATAACTAAGCTAAGCCTAGCTTTTTATTATTTATAAATATTTCTAAGGCTTTTTTTAATAAAGCTAAAAAACGCTTTAAAGTTTAGCAAAGTTATTATAATTGCCGCTGTTAAAATTTTAATATATAGCAAAAATTAATTTTAAAAACTCTTAAAACAACTAAAAATGTAAAAAAAAAAACTAAGCAAATTAACCGCTAATTGCGTTTTTGTTAGTAGCAAGTTTTTTACAAATTTTAATAAGCTAAGCATTAAAAAGTTTCTATAACGCTAGCTTTTTTATATAAAGAAAAAAGTGCTAAAAACTTAATTTAGCTATTATTATTATTATATAATTACTTAAGGTTAAAGGCAAAAGGATATAAAATTAATATAAAAGTATAGCTATATAAAAAGTAAAACGTTATATAAGGCTTAAATAGTATTATAATTTTATTTACTAGCTAAGTATTATAAAAAAAAGATAAAAGAAACACTAAGCTTATTTATATGCAAAGCAGTGCCTTTTTAGCAGACTTCTAAACTCGGCTAAAGCTTATAGCCCTAGCCCTTTACAATCCTTTTTAAAAAAAAAAAAAAAAAAATTTTAAAATCTCAGCATATGCTCAGCATAGTCTCAACATATGCTCAGCATAGGCTTAGCATAGCTAAAGCATAGCCAAAGCATACGAGCTATAACCCCTATAAGGTTTTAGCGCGCCCTACATTTTCTAACCCTTGCTACAAAAACTCTAACCCTTATTATATGCAGTATAAATTTAATTAATATGCTTATTAAATTATTTTATTATATATTTTAAAAGTTTTTAAAAGTTTTTATAAAAATTAGCTTTAAAACTACTAAAAGAAAATTTATTATAGCTATAAAAGCTATTTTCTTTTAAATATATATATTTTTTTAAGCTTGCAATTAAATAGCTTACTAAAAAAACGCAGAAACTATAAGAATAACCCTAACCCTAAGCTCACATTCTTTACTTTGTAATATCTTCCGCAAATAAAAGGATAAAAATTAATAAAAAATACACTTAAATTTGAAATATTTGTTTTAATAGTTTACAAAGTTAAAAATATATCTCAGATTTCTTTCAATAGCGCAATAGGGTGCGCACAGTGAAATGATCTAATAAGCACAGTGTTTGAATTGGTGTTGCGTCACGTGGGAGGTCAAATATTCAGCATAGTGATTTGATCTAATAAGCACAGCGATTGAATTGGTGTCAGTATCTTAGAATCTATTCTCATCTCAAGTACGCAGCCCCAAGCTCCCGTCCCGCTCATATCACTCTACGTGTGATCATAGGCGCTCCCACCAGACCGGCCAAGAGTTGACACTACCTAGGTACTTAGATACTTCATCAAGTTGCTGGTGTGGGGTCAATGATGACAAGATTTGTAGGAAGCAGCCTTGGAGTATGGAAGCATTTGCCCGACGGATGTCAAGTCGAGGAGAGACATCTGGAGATATCGGGGTAGACCCAGTCAGCCCGGGCAGCTTCGTTCGTGGGATCAATGCGCGGGATCAAGAGCGGCCCATGCAGCGCTGGGCTGGCCAGGAATGCGGGCAGAGTGTCAATTGAGACTTGTTAGCCCACTTTGATGTCAACCTTGGGGCTCAGCGCCTTCCCAAACTGCCCCAGTCAGGCAGAGGTGTTGGAGAGGGTGCAGTGGAACTAGGCAAATCGACTTGGTTCAATCTATATGAGTCCTTTCTTTGTGCCTTCCAAATCAGGTGTTGTCACATGCAGGGTGCTGTCTCTTTCCCTCCTTCCAGATGTCTTCACATGCATTGTTCCAGCTTACTTAGTCATTCAGTCTAGACGGGTGCCTGAACTGCAAATACCTACTGTTTTCTTCCTCATCGACTCTCCCAGATTCTCGACTTCTTTCCCATCCCACCACGAAGCTTCACCATCACCAACAAAACAGCCAGTATTCGCCAGTGAAGAGCCAGCCCGAGGGCGAGCCAAAATAGACGGCAGTGTCAGGCCTGAGGTTCGTTCATCGTGCGCACTTTTGCTGTGGCGGCAATTCGTTCTCAATGCTGACTGACAATTGTCCCCCAGGTCGAAGCAGTCGACTCTGTCAACGGCGAGGTCCGTCAGGTACGCTACTACCTCCTGCTGATTCTGCTTTGCGCTCGCTTCAAACCGCACGTGTACGGAAGCTGACTTTCACCTGACGCACTAGGGCACCATGTCCTTCTTGCAGCTGCCTGCGGAGCTGCGCGAAATGGTCTACCGCATGGTTCTCGTCCAACCACCCGACGCCCCACCCCTGACGTCCCTGCGCCAGCCTCTTCTGACACGCGTCTGCCGCTACATCAGGGCAGAGAGCCTGCCCATCTACTACGGCGAGAACGAGTTCTCCCTCGCTATCCCCAATGACAGCCGCGGTGATCGCGGCGAAGATGAGTGGTACCGCTTCGTCAAGATGATGCGCGTCTTCTGCACGGGAACGAGCTGGCTACAATTTGTCAAGAACATCTCGGCCGTCTACACTAAGATTGGGATGTTCTTCGATCGGGAAGGGGACGACGACGACGAGGTCTTCATCACCAGCACTCACACGCTGGAATGTCGATGCCGTAGAAAGAGCGAGCCACGCGAGGAGGGCTACACGCTTCGCACAGAGGGGCTCGATTGGCGTGACAAGAATGCTTTCTACAAGGTCTTCTATCGAGACTTGAAGGAGTTGATGCAAAAGTCTTCGCTTGAGTTCGACAAGTTGGAGGATCAAGTGCCGATCCGACGTATGGCGGACGCTCTGTACATGATCGCCAGAAGGTGTCCGGAAGCCGTACGCTCGGTAGAGATTATTTGCACTAAATCAGAGGACCGTCCTGTGGAGGAGGACGACATAGAACATGCGTAGTGGCCATTGAGACGACGACCTCGCCATGAAACGGGAAACCAAGGTAACAAGGTTTCATGTTCCATGGCTCGGGCTGAAAAGCAGAGTTGTGACTTTGTATTAAATACATAAATACATGTACAAAATGCAAAAATACACGACACCAATTCGAACACTATGATTATCAGCCCTCCGCCCAGATCAGATCACTGCTAAGAATATTTCTAGGAGCGATTCACTGTGTTAAATATTTTTCAAAGCAATTCACTCAGGCTGTTTAAATATTCTTGAGAGAATCCACTCCACTGTGTGCAATGCAAATTACTCTAGGCAAATCTTTCCTTCCAAGGGTTCCCTGGCCCCCTCTGCCCAGGTGGCCCTCCCTGGCTCTCTGTAGTCGTCTTTATCTGGTCCTCTCTCTCTGGTCCTCTCTCTCTGGTCCTCTCTCTCTGGTCCTCATGGGCTCTCTTAGCTAGACCTGCCAGACTGCCAGACTGGTCTAGGTGGTCTGGCAGTCTAGCAGTCTGGCTGGCCAAAGACAGTTAAATAGCAACAAGACTAGAAGACCAAGGACAGAAGGTCAGACACAGAGGCCGAAGTCGGTAAGGAAAAATGAGGATGAGAGAATGAGAGAATGAGAGAATGAGAGAATGAGAGAAAGAGAAAACAGAGGGGCAGGGAACATGCAAGCTTAAGAAGAAAACAATCCTCAAGGTTAACATCACAGAACAAACCCTCACCACCTACCTAGGTAGGTATAAATCTATTTGCATTTTATATAATAATTAAATAAATTACATTTTAAAATATTCAGCATGTAACGGACTTGACTGGGTACAGCAAATCAAGCCTACGTGTTACTGCTAAAAGACATTAATAGAACAACTGCCATAGTTGATCTATTTTGTACCTATATGGCCATGCTGTTACATCCCCCGCTTAAGCCTTTGCCTTTAAAACTCTAGCACTAACGGAAGTAGACTGACTGAGATGTGCTTCGTGGACTGTTGCCTTGATATTACAGGTCTTTGCCCTCTAGGTGTGCCTGGTTAATTTGTTGCATTCAGACGCCTGTTCTGAATTGACATTCTAGGTATCCACGTGGTTTTGCATGTGGGAAATGATATCGTAACAATACTTAATTCCCAGTACATACTGTTGAATCCTTGCGCTCCCACAGAATGGATATCGAGGTCGGCCCCACCTCGCTCGCTGAACAGGCAGTCTTAGCAACACGGGGCCACCCGATCTGACAGGCTGGATTCGTCGCAGCGCCAGAACACATGGACGCTACTAACAGCCCAGAACGAGGAGCGAATCTCGTGCACCGCATAGGTACCTAAGGGCCGAATGCTCCTAAGAACTTCAAAATATTTGGACGGGTATAAGGAAATTAAGTAGAGACAGAGGAGAGTCAGACACTTCCAAGTGTAGATTTCTTTGTCTCTACAAATCCCCTACCTACCTGACAGGCGGTATTCGGCGAGACATCTGGGCGGCTCAACAGGGTTAGGGGTGCAAGGCTACATCGCGTTTCTCACTCGGCAGATCGTGTCAGCCTTGCCGACAACCTGGCCCACAGAGGACGTCAATGGAGGACACTATGATGGAAGCGGGAATAGGATTTTTTGAGATGCGAGAGACCATCACTGCCGAGAAGCAGTTGTCACAAGGTATCTTCTCATCCATGGATGTCTGGAACCCTTGGGAGTCGTGGTTTGACCAGATACGTGCTCTATCTCGATCGGCATGGTATGCATCAGCGTTCTCCATTGACGACAATTCGTGTATGCGCCGTGGACTGCGATTTGCTCAAAACCACACCTACCTCAGTAGCTCCCTGATCAGGTCTTGACTGAGAAAAGAGGGAGCAATGACTAGATCTTCAACCTGTCACCTGTGTCGAGGTACCCACGAGGGTATCTATCCCTGGAGGTGACGACATGAGGCGAAAATGTGCCCTTGATGCTCCATTTCCTGGCAGATACTTGGTGTCCTCCGGTCTCAGAAGTCTGACGCTTGCATATTCTCATCCAAGCTCCCAAGGACCTCTGGGGTCTTCCCTCGGCATGGTCCTCCTGCCCAGATGCGCCTCCCGCCCTCGCTGGGCTCCCCGTCTCAAGTGACAGAACAAATTCAATGAGCCCAAGCGCCTGGGACGATCTCAATAATACACATCTGTCATTTTCTTCTGTGTCCCGTTTTTCCCTCTCTCTCTCTATTGTATCGTTGCTCTTCTTCTTCTTCTTCTCTCTATTGTATCGTTGCTCTTCTTCTTCTTCTTCTTCGTCTTCGTCTTCGTCTTTGTTTTCCCGCTCTATACAGCTCACCGAATATCAGCTTTCACTCTTCAGGATTGCATGACGTTATCAGATTGTTCATAAGTCTAAGTACTCACCGGTCAACGCCGCAGCGGCTTCCTCGAGCATCTTCTTTGCTGCCACGTAGAACATGCCCACTTTGTCCATCGGCTCGGGGTCCAAAAGAAAGTTCGAATCGTATTCATCGGCTCTTATTGGGACAAACACCAGCGCTTTGTGGGCCGAGGTGCCATGGCCCCTCAAGCGCGGATAAGCCCCGTAGCGCAACAAGACCTCAATAGCCGGCAGGTTGCTGAGAATTCCGTCCAGACTGCTGTGAAGCTCCATGTGCAGGCTGTCGTTCACGCAGCAAGCGAGCGGACGGCCATGGTTGTCCAAGAGGTCGTGGTCAATTTCGTTGGGGTCGGCACCCGTACGCAGCGCCGCCTCCATCTTCGCGGCCTTGATCTCGGGCGCGTCAAGGCTGAGCGCCGCGGCGAACAGGGGAGGTTGTTGGGTTGTGATCCAGTCCTCGACACTCATCGCGCGTGCGCCGCGATGCTTTTGAGACGTGGTAAGGCTTGGGTCTTTACTCAAGGCGTTGTAGCGATCGGTAAAAGATAGGCTTGATTCGCCTGGTGTGCTGGACTTCTCATCTTCGACATGCGAAGACGGTGCGTTTTGCTCTATCATTTTCCTGTGTTGATTCAATGGCTAATTCATGGGCCGAGAGGGAGTTTACTTGCGTACCTAGGTATGTTTGAAAGACGCCACAGGGCTTGCCGACGTCTAAGGACGGGGTGAAGAAAAGGCAAGGCTATGGCTGTACTATAAGGAATTTTGAATACGTAGAGCCTGCCTAAGACCAAAGTGGCCAGATCTCGTGTTCGATACTGCATGTTGGTTTCTTTGGAGTGTGTCCCACTGTTTATATGCAGGGACGACTTGGTCTCACTGCAGAACGAGTTGTGGCCTGCTCTCCGGCAACCTGTCAGCTTTGCTGACGCAGATCCCGGAGCAATGTAGACAAAAACCGAGCGCACGGACTAAGGTATTCATTGAGAGACTCTGCATTTGGTTCTCCCAAGACATGAGATGATATTCAACATGAGCTTCTCAGAGCCTTTGTCATGGAGCGCAGTTGCTAGCATCGCGTTCTTGGCTTGCAACGTGCTCTTCTCTAAGTCGCTTTTTAGCTGCTCTCTCGGCACGAATCTCCTCCTGTTTCTCAGTACTCCAGAGCTTGGACTGATATTTGCGTTTGTTCCTGAACCGTTTCGCCATCTTCTCTGCCATCTCCTTAGCCTTGTCAGCTTGTTGGCGCGACAGAATCTCTTCCTCTCCGGGCGAGCGAAGAGGTAGTGGAGTTTTTGCGACCTCGTCTAAAAAGCTTGACAAGTCATTATCGGCTTGGCCGCAGCCCTTTATAGCTAGGAGAAGTAGGTCCCGTAGTGTAAAATTGGCATCGTTGCCACCATTGTGTGGCCAATTATTTGGACATTCAAGCTCAGTAAGAAGCTCACCTAGAGTGAGAGAGAAGTAGGGAAGGACCTGACTAGTTTTCATTAGAAATATATTTCCAGTACTCATAAAAAAAGTATCACTTACACAATAATTCTAAAAGTATCGAGTACCCCAAATCTTGGAAGTTTACTTTGAGTCTTGACAGGGCCGAAATTTCATGTCTAATGTCATGGCCAACTAGAATGATGTTGCGGTTCTGTGGTATACAGCGTTGAATTTTGGTGAGCATATCTTGTGTAAGAGTATGAGTAGGCATTCCGAACAAAAATTTCAGTTGAGCTTTATGATGGTATTCTGCTCAGCTGCTGAGCCGGTGACGAAGTTGTAAGTTGAGATAGCTTTTCTTCGCGGAGAGGCAGTTACGTCTTTAGTATCCAGAATCGCGAGGCCGATGTGAGTGTTGAGTTCTCGAGTTGAGACTTTACCAATACCGTTGATGCCTTCGAAGTCGATCGCAACAAGGACTGGTTCGTGATAGCTAGACCGTGGCTCATCCGAGAGCCCGAGAACTTTGAGGGCGATTTGTAGACCGTTCTTTGCAATCTGTGGTCGAGTGCTGGTTGCATTTTCCAGATCGGCGCACCACATTTTCTTTTCTTGTAATGACGTGGGTCTGAAGTGATTATGAGTCTGGGCAAGATGGCAGACGCAGAAGGTTTGACCAGGTGTGTTTTTCTGCCTGTGGCGGCGGGCTAGGGGCTCGATGTTCGAAGTAGAGGCTTGCGAGGCAGAAGAGAGCCACGGAGTTGGCAAAGAGGCAAAGGATGAAGTGAACGTTGGCTGTGACGGGAACGTTTGACGTGAAGTGGGCGATGGTGGTGACAAACGTTTTGACGTGGCAAGTACTCAGGCACGTGATAGTCAACTGGGGTGTGTCTTTAGCTCGGATTGACCCTCTGGCTGAGGACATGACCGACGCTTTTATTTTCCTTCTGCCTAGGTGACTTCGCCAACATAACTCAAACCCCATGGGTCCCGCGTGCCGTACTGGTAATAGTCACCGAGCTACGCGCGCCAGTGACATAATGATAAATTGCTGATGGTACAGCAGACGGAACGTTTCGAGTGTTTCGAAAGATGTGTTTGGTATAAATACCGAATTAGCGTGTAGGGGAGTAAATCGACAGTGACAACACTGTCAACAGGGCCGCTTGAGAACCTTGGAAGTTGAGACAGACTAGGTATGCCGCACATATTTAGGTGAAAGCCCACAGCCCCATCCTGACCGGCGACAGAGACCCAAGCGAACGACTGTCAAGCTCTGAGATGGACAACCCAAAAACTGCAGGGGGCCTAGAGATCCAATGCTTTCACATCCCCCATCCTCATCCCCGTTCTCTCATGTCCCGGGCCCATCCGTCAACGGAACGTACCGAACAGCAAACAACCGCCTCCTGCTCACATTACCGCCCTCGTCCTTGTCGATCGCCCAAACATGCTGGCCCCCACCCCCCTCCTCGTCGTCCACGGGTATGAACATCCGCCCCGGCGCCCTCAGCTGCTCCACCAGCTCCGGGTGCAACTTGACGGCGCTCGCGCCCACGTGGATCGCATCCCACCCCTTCTCGTGCACCACCCCGTCCTCGTCGTCCGGCTCCGCCCATCCCTTGCGGCCGTCGCCCACGCGGAACCGGACCCGCCCCGTGTCCAGGAGCTGGCGCCCGCCGGGGCTCTTGCGCATGTTGGCCTCGGCGAGGTCCCGCAGCTGCGGGACGTGCTCGAGCCCGACCACCACCGTGCCCCGGCCGGGCCCGACGAGCTCGGCCAGCACGTGCGTGAGGTAGCCGCTGCCCGAGCCGATGTCGAGGACCCTGCGCGGCGGGGGCGGCGGCGGGTCGCTGCCGCTGCTGCTGCTGCCGGCGGCCGTAGTAGTGGCGGGCACGAGGTAGGGGAGGAGGTTCTCGATGGCGCACGCGTGCATGTGGGGCGCGGAGATGGTGGCTGCGTGGCCTATGGTTTGCGGGGCGTCGCTGTAGGGGCTGGAGGGGGCGTAGTGGGCGCGGTCGACCTATGGGTGGCCAATGTCAGCGAGAGGATACCGGGCGGCGAGGGCGCAGTCTGAAGAGGACGATATGAAGGTACAATGCGATGGAAGAGAGAGTGTGGGGAGAGGGGAGGGGAGGGGCGGTGGGAGAGAGGCCAAGCACCTCGAGAAGAGACATGTGATACGCCCTGCGTGGTGGCGAAGAGGAACAAACTTACCTTGAGCATGGCATCCCGCACCCTCTCGTCGGTGATGAGCCCATGGCTCCAAAGCTGGCGGATCAGGTCCTCGTTGGAGGTCCCATGACTCCGCCACGCCATCGTGTTGATGCCCTTTGCCCTGGTGCTGCTGTTGCTGCCAAAGGATGCTCGCGTGAGAGGCGTCGGTATAGCCGCGAGGAAGCGTCGGGCGTGGCGCCTGATCGAAGCCACCACGGTCGTGAATTTAATAGGTATCTTTTTGTTGAACAATGAATTTTGAGACTGGGGTTCGATGAAAGTAGGTCCAAGAAGATGTGCAGATGTGCTGCTGAAGCGTTACCCTGCTCTTGAAAGGCTGATATGATGCAATACTGTAGTTGAGGTTCTGAAGTGAGTCGGCAAGCGCGTGGGCTGTCTGTTTTTTCGACTTACTTCCTCTTACCTAACTGCTTTAGCCAGTGATACCGAGACTGAGCAACTTCCTTTCATCGCCTCCCCGTTGACATTGATCATCGATCAAAACAAAGGGTGTGAGGTCATCTTTCGCCTAGAAAAGTCACGGAGCCCCCCCACATTCTCCTCTCATTAATTCCCCGCGATTCGGGCCCGCCCGAGCCCGCCCACTGGTGCAATCCATCCACTAAGCACACACACAACACCCCGTCACACTGCGCCGGTGCCGCGATTTGAGATGGTCGAAATTCCAGAAGACTCTTCGTCGATCTTCAGGGAATGAGTTAAGAAAGTAGGAAAAGGCCAAAGGGAAAAGGGAAAAATCCAAAGAAAACGTGAGCATGGCTAAAAGGTTGTGGAATGTTGTGTGCTACTCGCACGGGTAGGACGTTCACTCGTATCATTTTATTGACTACACATCGTCTCCCTCCGTGTCGCGCCCTTCCGGTCAATTCCCCAGGGATGCATGGTGGATCTCTGGCACACACAACATTTGCCGATCTTGAGTTGCGGGAGACATCCGAGTTGCGTTGTGGGAAGGTCAATATCGGTTTGACATGTGGGTCGGGATCGGTCTGGCGGTGCCGCGTAGGGAAATGAGGAGGGGAAGATAGATAGATAGAGAGGCCTCCATGATCGACAAAGGACGACCACCATACGAGGTGCGACAGCGAGATACTCATGTGAGCAGAGCAACGACATGGGCCAGCAAAATCTATCACGTATGTGCAGGCACCAAAGTATACACACGCGTAGACGACCAGAATCCGTTGAGGAGAGCCAAGTATGATGATTCGATTCTAACAAAGACTTCACGAGCCCGAGAGAGACGGGGGCTCGTTTCTCGGCAGCCAGGCCCAGCTCCCCGCTCTGGGCCAGGCTTCGTGTTATACGCAGTAATTCGGACCCAAAGAGAACGCGGAGGCCATGAAAAGCTCCTATGCCGTGCTGAAACGCAGGATCATCCTCCAACCTCCATCCACCTCGTACTCGACCCAAATCCGCCCCGCTCATTCTCGTCCGTCGTGGCCTCCTCGGCCGTCCTGATCATTAAACATCGACTCCAACTCGACGCGGCTTAAGAAGTACATCCAGGGCCACGCGGTGGTCCTGGACCTCTCCTGTCTCCGGGTATCAATTCCAGCGTGCTCCCCACCTCCACAGTGCCAAGATCCCCGCAACGCGACATGGGGCTATGACTGAAGGCACATGTCTTTATTTCCCGGCGTCGACCCATTGCGCTCACACAACAGTCTCCACGGCTTCGCCCTCCGCAATGATAGGAATACCCAGGCCACGGTCTGGGCTCTGCAACACAAGTTGCTCATGCCGCCTGGCCTTGAGGTAGTCACTAACCGACCTGATCAAGATGAACCAGCCAACAATCATCAAAATGTACGCGACCCACTCGGAGCTCGCGACATCCGAGAAACTGCCCTCGCCGTGATCCCCGCTTCCGCCACTTCCACCCTGGACACTGCCCGGGTCAAAGTCGTGGCTATTTGGATCTGGCGGAGCCGCATAGCCATCGCCACCCGGCATTCCATCGCCCGAGCCGCTGCCGCCGGTGCCCTTCATGTAGAAACCGTATTGAATCAAGGTAATCCCAAGGCCGGCGCGCGAGCCGTTCTTGGCTGCGTGGGTCGAGTGCAGCAGGTAGGTGAGTAGGAAACCGACGAGCTGGAAGGACATGGAAATCATGCCGTTCCAGACGAAAGAGAAGACGGAGCCTACGGGCATGCCATCAATGTAGACCTCGTCGGGGCCGCCGAGGCCGGGGGCGAGAATGGTGGTTTCCCAGTAGGGAGGAGCTGAATCTGCGGCGGCTTGTTCGTAGGACTATGCATCACGAAGTTGTCAGTATACCTTCTTAATACGAACCTGTCACAAAACACTGAGGTGACGTGGTTGTTGAATCGAACGAGGCAATGGAGGAACGTACCGGAGGTTGTTCCTCCTTCTCAGTGCCGCCCCTCTCGGGCTTAGCGGTCAGGTTGGAGAAGATACCGTCATTTTGAATGCCGCTGCCAAAAATCCGGTTTGCGCTGTTCGCCGCCGCCGCGACATTTGTCATGGATCCCGTCGACTGCGATGGAGGTGTGCTAGCCCCAGAACCGCTGGTAGACGACGCCTGGTGCGACCGGCTGCCGGTGGCGGACGGTATGGGGTCCGAGTTCTGCCTTACAAGCCGCTGCCTGTCGTCAGGCTCATCTTCGTCCTCGGAATCATCTGCATCGAAGGCGTCGGCGAGGGTCGGGTCGTTGACTTGTCTGTTCCGAGGCGTCAAGGAAGATGCTCTGGAGTGAAAGGATGGCGGCGGGGACTGTGGTGGTGGTTGTTGTTGTGAGGCGCGGGCGTGGTTTATTTCGATGGGGGAGGAGACATGGTCGTCCTCGTCTTGGGCGTTGACCTGTTTCCATCAAAAGAGAAAGATGTCAGCAAATTACGAATTTTTGCCCCGGAAACGGTCTGGTTTTAGCAGTAACGTCGGAGTTATTGTTGTCGTTGTTGCGCGGGAGGTGGAGAAGGTGTTGTTCTTACCCTTTCGTATCGTCCCGACATGTTGCCGGTCGATGTTCACGTTGATGTTGATGGAGACAGAGGAGAGGAGAAGATGCTGATGAATTTCGCTCTCGCTGTCGCTTTCGTCGAAGCGATCGGAGGAAGCGTGCGTCTTCGGGGTATTATGGATTGGATGTGTCGGTCGTTGTCACTTTGACCCTCGCTTTTGCCCCTTTGACTTGTTCCAGGTTCAGATGCCGATGTTTCGAGTCGCTGAATTTCCATTCAACTCCAAAAGCCGATGCAATGTCGCTCGTTCGATCGCTCGCAGGGCACGTACGCAATCGATGCACGATGCAGGGTGAAAGAAGAGAGGGCGAACAAGAAAAAAGAGGATGAATCCAAGGAAAGTCGCCGAGGTATCGAAGGAGAAGGAGAAGGAGAGGGGAAGTGAGAGAACGTGTTTGTAGGTGAGTAGTGCGTAAACTGTGAAGGAATGGAAGATGTCGTCGTCGTCGTCGAAAGAGGAAAAGAGAAAGAGACGAGGACGGAGAGTTGAGAAAGCAAGTCAGTGAGACAATCAGTCCTGTTGGAGAAACAAAACAAGGTATGGACTGGATTGTAAGCAGGTGAAGGCGAGGTAAAATGAGTTCGTCAGCCTAAGAAGCGGTAGGAATGGAGATTCCCCCGAGAAGGTCGATGGAAAGCGGGAGAATGCCTCAGTGATCAGTCAATAGGGTGCTGGTCGCAGCGGGCCAGGCTTGCCAGGGTCAGCAGACCAACATGTCAGGGGCTCTTGTTCATTGTGTCAGTGCTACTTTGGCAGCTACAATACCTGCGACTACCGCCTGCAGTTTAGCGCCCTCTGTGCCACCTGCACTCTGCACCCGCACCCGTGCACGGCCGCGTGCCCCCCTCTGCCTTCCGCCAGTGCGCCTGCGGTACCGCATTCCCCCTGATGGCGGGATCGCCTGGTGCTGCACCCGGCGCCCTGCGCAGGCCCTTGGCAACGCCCTTGGCAAGAGGACCCCTGCACAATAATACGGTTCCGCCCAGCTGAACACTTGAAGGTGGTCGTTGGGCCTTTTTGCTGACCAACAATTGTTCGAACCAATTTCGAACGAATACGGTCATGTTTGGATGGTTTGTCGCCTTCTCTGACGGTAAATTGCGCAGGGGCCAAGTACGGGATCGTTCATGCCCCCAAGGCCTTCTATAAACTGCATAGTCATGCCATTTTAACTCGTACTAGTCTCTGGAACTTCAGTCCAAGGCCCTTTTTGCACTGCCCCATTGCGCATTTATGCCCCCCTGTGCCAGCAGTGGCAGCAGCGCCAGTTGGCCCAACCCCCTCCCCCCTGCCCCCCCTCACCTCCAAATCCCCCTGAACCGAGGTGGCCCCGCCTTGCCGTTTTGATATGCATCAGATCAGACCCGGCTCCATCGGCAAGTCAAGTCAAATTCGGAGTTTAGACTTTCTGAGGCTAATCGTTCGACGATCCAATCATCTTCGACCAAGGGACCGATTTGCACTCGACGTCACCGATTTTGGCATTTTTTATCTTTTTTTCTTAGCTCTTGGCGACGGTTGACGTCCTCGACACCAGCTCAAATTGAACTTCAAAATTACCCCATACAGCAACTCTTACGTTCATGCAGCAAATATAGGACTTCTTCAATACCGGACCTCACCGAACCGCCCCCCTTCCTTCAAGATGGCTTCCAAAGAGGTGTGTGTGTTTTGGCCCATCGCATCGTCGTCAAGTCAAGCAAGACCCCCAAAACGCTCACACAAAGACAAAATCTAGGCACTCCGCAAGACAGCCCTCACAGCCCTCGCCGCGTGGCCCAAAGACCCCCTCCGCCCCACCGCGCAGCTCGGCGACGTCCTCGCCGCCCGCCTCTCCGCGAACCCTCCCCAGTTCCCTGGGAGAAGCAATGCCGCTCCCGACGACGCACAGCGACAGGTCAACGCCGTCGTGGCGCTGCTGGGCGACAGGTTCAGCAGGCAGTACGCCCTGAGTCCCGACCAGAGCATGACGGGCGGGATGATGACGCCGAGGAGCAACCCGGGGTACTATACCGAGCTGATGCGGGATCTGGAGGAGGTCCCCACGAGAACCTGGTTGCAGAGGGTCGGGATCCGGCTGAAGGGCATGGTCAGGTGGTCGTGAGGAAATGGGCATCGTGTGAAATGCCGCATGGCCCCCGTCGCGAGGGTACGTTGGAGGAACAGCATCGGCGCCGTCCCGCCATTGAGGGAGACCGCTTATGACGGACGAGCGGACATAATGCGACCCACGCCCGCAGTGGGATTGCGTACACCGGATGGTTCGTGGGGAAGGGGATCTTCCGAAATGAGACGGGGATGCGGGAGAGGCGAACGTGCAGCGAGTAACGCATCGTTGGGCCCATGACAACGAACATGAGACACACGTCGACTGCAGCATGGCTGGGGACTTCGAAGACGTCCGAGCCGGGAGACGCTACAAGGAAGGCGTGCGGCAGTAGAGCCAGTGCTGCATATGATAAACGCTGCAGGCCACCGTCGAAGCGTACGTCCTGTGGGTAATTCATAAGCCTAACGAGTCTCGGGTCTTCCAACGAGGCTTCGGGGCCAGACGATCACAGTCAACAAGGGACAACGTCAATTCTTGGTGGCAGTGCTCCGTTCGAAGGCGGGCTCCGGCTTTGAGCAAAGTTCCTCCTTGACAGGAATGGAAGTGCACGCGCGTTGGAAATGATGCCATCTGCACAAAATGGGTATGTCTGCTGCAAATACTGGCTGCTGTGTACCGATGTATTGTACAATCCACCTTGAAAATGCACACCGACAGACCTGTGCAACAGTGGAGTACAATGCACATGTCTAATGCCATGTTTGCCACGCCAACCAAACCTCAATGTCCCCGATTGTGATGTTCATTGTGCCCTAAGTCGGCCTTCCTGCCGACGCGCACTACCATCATCATCAGCGCACCTCCATCACGCGCCCGGTTCTCGGTATACTCCTCGTCTAGATATATTTTCTCTCGGGATCGATCCGATCAAATCCCTCCATACACTTCTCGTACATGGTAAACACAATCGCCCCGCTCGCCACCAGCCTTGCCAGCCTCGGCGCGACCCCGGACCAGAACGTCAGGATGCCCTCCTCCCGAAAGATCAGCCCCGCGCACTTGAGCGAGTTCCCGTAGTTCCGCCGCGCCTCGATGCTCTGCATGCGCGTCTTGATCGTGTCGAGCGGCTGCGTGACGAGCACGGTGATGAGCCCCGCGGTGGCCCCGATGCCGAAGGTCGCGGGCGTGCTCAGCTTCTCCCCGGGGGCCGCGTACGACTGCGCCGCCTGCTTGAGGAAGTTGTAGCTGCCGAACCGCACCGCGCTGTTGGCCGCCTGCCGCGCCGTCGTCGGCACGAAGCCCGCGAAGAAGCCCGCGACGCCGCGCTCCCGGTAGATGATCGGCACGGCGTGGAGGAAGCCGCGCATGCGTGGTTGGGCGCGCTTGCGGTCGTCGATCCTGTTGGGGGGGGGGGCGGCGTGTTAGCAGTGGTGCGTGTAGAGTCGGGTTTGGAGAAAAGGGCAGGGGGGGGATGCGTGACAGGACAAGAAGCGGAACGGAGGACGGTGAATGGAGTAGAGGATGTACAATTGTGTCTTGATGGATTCGGTCGGCGTCACAGCGAACAGCGACTCGGTCACGCCCGCCGCGAATCCGGCGAGGGCGGCGCGGGGCCCCGTGACTTTGCCCTCGGGGTCGGCGAGGAGGCGCTTGTACTGGTCGAAGGCGACGAATCCTAATTCGTGGGCGGAGCAGTGTCAGTAAGAGAAGTCTGCCCCAGAGACAGCCAAGTTGTCCTCTCGCCACACAAAGGTGGGTTAGGTGGTTACTGGCCCGCGGGGGGGTGAAGCCAGTAAGACGTACGTATTCCAGCCTTGGCCGAGTTGCCAATGATCAGTGTCGTGCAACCCGCATACCACTGGCTTCCGAATGGCGGCCACGGGAGCTTCTGGCCGTCGGGGAGTCGGCGGTTGAGCTGTGTTCTCGTCTTTGCGACTGTGATGGAGGCGTGTCCTGTCAGCTCATCTCAGCTCAGCCCGGCTCGGCTATCCCGCCTGTTCGCTGCTGCCACCCAGAAATACAGCCGTGGCCCTCTCGTCTTCTCTCGTTGCGTATAGCAGCTCTCCGTTCGAGACTGGACATTCGCACGCTGGGGCACGTAGGATTTTCGGGGACAACGTACACTCGGCAGGATATGTGATAGCTATAGCATATTGTCAGCCGAATGATCGACCTCACCTGCAAACCGGGGCAGAACATACAAATCTCGATGCCTCCAGCCAGACTCCCCGCCAGAATCGAGCGCAGTGGGCTCGGCGGTGGCAGCTTCTTGTCCTGCGTCGTCGTTGCCGGCGCGGTCGCAGCCGGCGCGGAGGAAGCCATTGCGACGATTTCGATCTCCCTCCTCCTCGGAGGGTCCTAACACTTGAGGTGGCCGGATGAGGGACAGAAGGTTAGGTATCTTCGTCGAGGGTGGAGAAGGAAGTGGAGATTCAGCGGGACATTTGTGGTATTTGCAAAAAGTTGCAGCTTGCAACCCAAACGTCATTCCGAGGTCGTTCTGTGCGCCGAACGCGGGGAGCATGGCTTTTGGCTCGACAATTCGTTTCATTGCCGACATCGGTGCCGGAATGGCTATTTCCTTCTTTGAACCCACGTGCCCCCCCCCCCCCCCAAAAAAAGGAAAATGCCACTGCGGAATTCCAAAGCAATCATTCAAGGTACTCTTGAACAATTGAATTTACAAGAATAATTTACCCGCAGGCCCCCTTGAACAAGACCCTGATTCCCCTCTCTTCGCATGCCCCGTGTCCGGTCATTCTCTCAACGAACCACATGCAAGGATACACTCTACGGATGACTACCGAAGGCTGCACGGAAGATGTCTCGTACGATTCGAATTCTTCTTTCTCTTTCTTTGATCCTGAGCACTTCGACTGCTATGACGTATGCGCTTCCTCAGCCAGAAAAAAATTAAACTCGGGAGTGTTGTAACAGCTTTATCAGACGCTGGAAACTCTTGAGATCAAGAATTACCTACCGGAGGGGACAAGAAATAACAAATAAAAAAGAAAAGCAGAAGAGAAGACCCATCGCACAGAGTTTCTGCATGGAGACCCAGGCAATTCCATCACTGTAATGTGGTCGATGTCACGATCTTTATGTCACATACCTATATATGTAGCTTGGGGTAATTATTGCTGAGAAGCTAAGTACACGGCACCGTTCAGTGAGAAGAGGCACGATGGATCTTGCGACAAAACAATATAGATGAACCTATTGGATCTGTCAATACACAGGAATGTACTCGTACGTGGGAAACGAGGCATTCCAGGGAGAAAATATGAATCTCTGTTGTGAGTCATGGGAGATGAGTTGTATTGGCACAAAATACAGACTTGGTCCACGGCTTGAGCTGGCGAGCCTGAAGTGTGTCGAATATAATATAATATAGTATGATAAACAATTCGAGTGCGTGCGATACTTTATCACCGATACATAACATGCTTCACTTTGGAAGTATGTGGACCCTGTTTCTATCAGTCGTCCACGCCTATGGTGCTCCTCACCACCTCCAGGGCTGCAGTTGACCCATCTATGATCTGTTTCGGCCGCCCCTCCACACCAACATCACAGTCAAAAGCGAGCTTCAAGTCCCGATTCAGACTTTCATCTGGGCTCGCTCCTCTCAGAAAGTACCTGTCCATGAGAATTGGAAACCTGGTCATATTTCTCTTGTCAGACGGCTGAAGTACCTGGAAATCCACTCCGTCATTTCCATCTTGACCAGTACCCTTCCCAGAGTCCTCTGGCAGTGCACAAGCGACGCCGATGCCACGATCGACCACCGCTATCCTGACCCCAGCCTTTTGCTACGAACCGAGCTCTGTGTACGCTAACAACATCGCGGCCGGTCTTGCGCTCCAGAGCCGGACATTGTGAAGACCGAATTCGACACCGGAACTGGTCGCACATGGTGAGGGAGTGCAAAGTCGCGCGCAGCGCAGCGAAATTTGAGAAGCTCCGTGATGGGAATGCCCCGAACTTCGAGGTCTCCGCACGATGGAGTTCTCAAAATCCCCATCGTCGTCTCAAGCATGTCCAGAGAAAAAGAAGAGGAACAAAGAAAAGTCCCCATCGGTAGCGGTTACAGACTGCTTGGAACCCTCACTCAGCGGCAGTTCGACACACTTGTGAAAGAGGACCACAACAACAAAATTGATTGTTGCGCAAAGGTTTAGCAGACCCTAGTTATAATTTTGATAAAAGAGAGCAAGTCAAAGCGAATTTCCCTTTCTAGGCGCCATGAAATGCTCTTTGTGCACTTAGGTTCACATCCATCTTCGTTCAGCCCGCACCGAGCGAAATTGTCTCCTACTACGATCGTGTTTGTCGGGGACACGACTCCTGGAATCCATGATTGAACCAGCTTACTCTAGGGAGCAAAAGGTCTGGCCAGTACGCATCTCATTTGTGCCATTGATAGGCACTTAGGTAGCTAGACGTTCTCAATTTGAAGGCGCCCATGCCCTCGCTTGACGTAAAGGTTGGACACAGGCAGCACAATCAATTTTCTAGGACAAACATAGGATTGGACTATCACGGATATTCACAGAGAACGGCATGGAAGTACGGGATGGCCTGGCAAGATGTCGGGGTGACGATAGACCCTGAAGGATTGCAGCAAGAAGGTCAAAGTGGGACGATAGGCATTGGCGGCCATGACTTCTACAAGATCGTTGTGCGAATATAGGACGTCAGCATCACGTCGGCTTCTATCTCTAGTCTGAAGGGTTTGATCGTAGCGGTCCGGTCCATGCAGGATTGCAATGTACAGCGGAAACCCCCGATAGGGCAGATCCTACGGCGGAAGAATATCCGGATTGTGTGTGTGTTGCGCCTCCATCACAAGCGCCAACAAGCCCCACGACAGTTCCGCGATGGCATTCAAGCCTCAAGGGGGAAGAAAGAAAACTGGTTTGGGGGGACGGCTCGAGTGTGGTCGGCCCTCCGTGACTCATCTGCAGTCGTGCGGCTTCAAAAAGACGAGTCATCACTTACGGGTTCGCACAAGGTGGTAGATAGTGCACGAGAACGATCCCGTGGCCCGCCATCTCCCCCATCAAGATGGTGTGCGGGGCCGACCAGCGCCTTTGGAGGGTGTGCACACGAAAGCTGGGTGTTTTCTGGTCCAGGGCTTGGGACCGCGTCGTGTTTTCGAATATCAAGGATATCTCAGACGGTGGCTTGCACGGGGGGGGGGGGGAAGGCACTTCAGGTAAACTTCACGGGAACTGGCAGCGGATGGGCGCAAACAGCAAGTGAGGGACACTGCCCGGGCACCCATTCTACGTACATGAGCCAAAGGTCATATCGAGGCAGCTCGCACGTGGGTAAGGTGTATATGTCCTGGGCGAACATATATAGAGACCGGTCGGCGGGCGACTGCATGACGCGCTAGGATATGTGTGGATGGGGAAGGGATTGGATACCACTGGCCCCTTTGATGACAACCTGTGGTACTGGAAAGGTCGTACAGCCGGGTTGTACTGACTGTCGTGTTTCAAAACGAAATGTGTGGGAATGGTAGCAAACAATGCTTCTCGAGTCGATGTCGCAGTCAAACCTGGCGGTGGCGGCGGCGCACCATCTCGGCGGAAGTCTATCTTGGTACAACTGGTAATGGTTGCATACTGAGGACTCGAACAAGAGGAGAAGCTATGCGACATGGGCTGCGCTTTGCGGCAGACGTAGAGCAAAAGATAGGTCATGGGACGCAATGACGAGATCCAGGGTGTCAGGTTAGCCCAGCCGCAGGAAGGCGCCCGGTCGACGACATGGTTGGGGATACCATCGCCTTGCCTTCCAGCACATACCCGCCCCATCCGTCCTAAGCAGGTCGCCTCTCCGCGTTGCTCGCCACAATCTTCGCCACTTCAACGAGGATCGTAAAAGCATGTACAGAGATAGTCGTGATATTTGCGAGTGTCGTAGTCGGCAAGAGGCGTGTTGAACTTTGCGGGAACATTGCAACCGAGACATTGCTACATCCGTCCACGATCTACGTATTCCAAATAGAAAGAATACCTTGTCGATCGGGATCAGCAGACTGTAAAGTACAGAAGTGATTTCTGACAGCCACTGGAGGTACTTCCTATCTGGAGAGCTTGGGTTTGACAATCGAACAAGCCCTGGTACCCGGAGGTTTCCAGGTCGTCCGCTCACAGGGCCTTGCTTGCCTTTCAGATTTCCGGGCTATCTCGTGAGGAACAAGTATCTCCGAAGAGATCTGAGCTCAGCATGAACTCGAAACCTGGAAAGTGAAGATATGGAAAGGCAGTGACTAAGGCATAATTGGGTCACAAGGCTGCAGTGTTGACGTCGATGTTACGATGACATCCTCGCACTAACTCGGCTACCAGGCGATCTGGGGCGTCGAGAGCCTAGGGACACGAGCGTGAAGAAGCTCGTAGAGTCATAGAAAGTAGAGCGAGAAAGACGCGAAGGGGGCCTGGTGACAGCAATCCTTGGAAAAGCCTGGAAGGAGTGAGAGGCGCATCTGCTTGGGAAACTGGCGGAGTACCTCCGTATGGAAACATGGCAGAACGGATACGCGTGTCTCAGGTTTACGTGCAACCTTTACGGATACAAGGGAGATGGTGTGTGGCTGAAAACAAGGTTGGGCTTATATGACAAGTACATGGCCGAGGGATGGTGGTCACGAAGGGGGTGATAGGCACGAGGACGCGATTAGCCAGCCACCTGCACGTAGGGACCACTGTAGAGAGAGCGAGTGACGAGGAGCGGCTCGGCCAGATGCATGTACATGGTAAGTGTCATCTAGGTGGTCTTGGGAGATCTGCTGCAAGTCAGCGGCACAAGAGAACCACAGAATGGCGGTCGTCGGTCCCCGTGTGCCCCCTTCACTCACGGAAGGCTGCCTGGCTGCCTCGACACTTGTGCGGGAGAGCGGGTGGTGGTGTTGGGCAAATCATGAGTGCCGTCGAAAGCTGTTGCTCCTCGGCACATGCGAACGCCTCCAGGGGTAGGGAGGTAATGACGCGCAGACAAGCCAATGAAATGGATCGTGAATGACCACTCGAACCCATTCCAAGCTACCAATCTGTCGATAACGTCGCAGGTAGCGTGGTTGGCATCGGAGCGTAGCATTTAACGACCATTTGAGGTCTACAGCAGCCCGGAAATGGAGCTGGGAATAACTTCTACTCGAGTGGCAAGAGGCTGACGACAACGAGTCTATCTAAGTCAGTAAGTGTAGGACTTGCCAAGGGCTGCAAGGACACGAACGCGCCATGTGAAGATGGGCAAAATATAGCTGGGCGAGAAATAGATACTAGGCACGAGTAGCTAGGTACCGTTGAATCCAAAAAATGATCAAGGCGTCTTCTGGGGAAGGCAGTGTGTGACCTCAGTGGACCAGAAGGAGGAAGAGAAACGATACTCGACAGGGAACTTACCATGGAGTACTATGTATGGCAGGGTAGCGGTGCGAAAGGGTGTGGGGCTTAGTCGATAATGGTGGTGTATCCACTAGTCCACTCACAGGCAAGCTTCGACTCGACTTGTATACTTTCCTTGACTTCCTGACGACGGTGGCCGGCGAGATGGTGTGCACCCTGTCTTTGAGGTGCAGGCCGAGGTGGATCTAGTTCTGCCTAGACGCTGACTGACAATCCCGAGCGTTCCAGCTCTCTCCTCTGGAGAACCCCAACTTCCAAGATTCCAAGAGACGACGGTCTGTGGTCCATGACCTGAGGTCAGCCACACGCACACGGGAGCAGTGCCAGTGATCCGCTGATCGGCCTGGTGACGGAACGAGGTGCATGAACCCCAAGGCGGGAAAAACGTGGGTCAACGGCGGGGCGTAAGTAGGACAGGAAAAGCAATGTTTGCTACGCGCCCAGAAAAAATTAAAAGCCCAAACCGCCCAACGTCGCCGCAACCTGCTTGTCGTCCCGGCCAGCATTCGCGAGTCAGCTCGGCCTGGGCGACTCTATAGACCCGAAGGGACGAGAGAAGCCGAGACTATCTTCTGTCGACCAAATCGTTATCGCCATTCAGAGAGCTGACATCGAAAGGGGTGGCAGGGTGGGTACATTGCGTTCCGGTACGGTCTCGGCACATCTCCGCTGGGGAGATTTATTAGCTCTTGGAACTACTCCATCGGCCATGTAACCCACCGACCCTTTCTTTCGCGGGAAACATGCAGACAGGATGATCTCCGATGAACACCCGCGGTATGTATGCAATGCGAAGCGATGTCGCTCTGTTAGGTTGCGCCCGGTAGAGGCGCTCCAGCGTCCAGTGAGGAGTCTCCTTCTATCGAGCCGCGGCGACGCGAAGCAACAGTATCGCCAGTGGCGCCGATGGTCCACAGTGCCTCTTGCAACCGTCAGGTAAGTAGATCCGGAACCGAAACCTCGAGAGACCGCTCTTGCGAGATGGGGGAGCCGCGAGATGAACAGGATAGGGCGGTATTTTTGAAAGCAAACGCGCAAGCCGCGAGCATAAGTGTCAGGGATAAGACTAAAGTAGACATGTCGTCGCGGTCTGGACGGGACGGAGGACAGTCTGGCGGATCTTCCCTTGCGAGATGGGGTCTGTGGGCCGTCCTGCGTGATCCGGATCAGCGCCACGAGCCGTCGCGAGACGGGGTCGGCGTCCAGGGATGAACCCCGCTCTGCAATTCATCTCCTCATCTGTTTTACCTTCAGGATGCCCGCCTTGGCCGGCTTGCTTTTGCAAACCAAGAGAGACGCGAGGGCGCCAGGCTGATGGAGACGGCCGGCTAGCGAGGTCTCACTGCCTCTGGATCTCACACATACAGTATGCACATCTTGCAGCATCAAGGCAGAGAGGGGTCCCGAGGCTGCAGGCTCAAGACACGGCCTGGACGGCCACACACGACTCTGGCTGCACGTTAGGGACCGCCCGCGCGATAAGCGTCGTCGTACAGCAGCTCGGAGGCGTTGAGGAGCGACGCCCAGAGGCGTTCGTTGAGGGGGCCAAGACGAGCGGGCAAGGCTGAGACGGAAGGAAAAAAGGAAAAAAGAAAAAAAAAAGGGCCCTGGCACAGCTGAGACAGCAGATCTGTGAGCAGCCTGCCGCCGCCAGTCACTGGTCGCCAACATTGTTGTTAGCCGAACAATCGTCACCGGCGTCGGCATCAAAGATACTGCACTGCAACTTTGCGCCAGAAAGGCGCACACCCACAACCATCACAGCTCGTGTAGGACAGCCCTCTGACGGGGCCCCCTATCTACTTGCAGGGCCTCCGGTACGTGTGTGCCATCTAGATACATCACCACAGCCAGCCACACCTTGTCGGATCATCCTTCCCGTGATCGTGGCTCATGACCACGGCGGGTCTTTGCCCTGTCGCGGAGAGTGCGCTTCCCTTTCGAGCCTGTACGACACAACTACCGGCGAGGGAGGGTAGCTAATAAACGGGCTCAGGCGAACCATCGTCTGCCCCATATCTGCGATCATTTGGCTGGTGTGGCCTATAACAGGTTCAGAGTGGGTGTGCAGGCTAGCCTCTAGCTACGGTGTGTAATACTTAAAGAGGAGAGGCAAAAGTCGGACCGGGGCGGAGCGATCTTCGGATCCGAATGGAGACCCGTCTCTTGGCTGTTTTGTAATCATCCAATCCCCCATCCCCTCCCTCTTCCAACCCCCAGAGCCAGACTTGCTTGTTTACGGCAGCCCTTTCACGTCTCGTCATGCAGCTGTGTCGGACGTGATGTCGATCGCATCGTGACCGTCGCCGCTGGTGGAGGATATACTAGGGCGCAGTCCCCGGGGCAGGGCTGTACATGCTGTACATGCTGTACATGCTGTACATGCTGTACATGCTGTACTTGCCGTGCCCTCGCGGAGTGTTGCTCGGCCGAGTACATTAGTAGGTTACTCTGAGGAGCACCGCGTGTGTCTCGGGGCTGCTTGCCGCCTTGCGCATGTCGTCCGCTTGACAATTGCAACGGTAAGCACTCTGTCGAAGGAAGATGTGCGGCATGCGCCTCGACCGCTCCAGCACGATACCCGCCATGATCAACGACCTGCAGAAAGACGGACTGCGGATGCGGGACGAAGGTTGAGCCCAGTCGCATCCTGTCTGAAACCGTGCATGTCCACAAATCTGAAGAGGCGAGTTGCGAAGACCTCGTGAGAGGTTTGAGTGATGACACCCGGTAGATGTACCCATCGCCAGCATGGACACAATGATATCAAACAGTCGTCTACACTACTGCTTCTCGTTACGACACCAGGATTCGTCGGGGGCTGTGGCAGGCACCTGAGCAAAAGCAAACGCAGCCTGTACGCGGTAGCGTACCAGACTTGACGAGGCGAATGCTCCCCCAAGCATATCCCCATCAATGCTCGCCGAGTCAGCCATGCGACGACCCGACAATACCCTATCTCGTCGTACGAGACAGCCTTGGTCTTGGTCCCTGATCAGGTTCTAGATTGCCTCTGCATGACATTCTTGGTTCGAGAGATGCCATCTCCGGGCAGCCTAGACCCCTGGCCGTCCCCCTAAGTTGCCCTTCTTCCATCCTCCGCTCACCCTCCTCCCTCGGACCAACATTGCTTTTGCGCAACTATGCGCGGCTGCCAATGGCGTGCGCTGGAGGCAGCTTCCGCGCAAGCTATCCATTCATTACTCACGTCTGTCCGCAGCGGTGCTTTAGAAGTTGCTTTTTCTTACCCCGGATTCGGCAACCTTGTTCTTGGTTTTGGACCCGGCACTGGACAGGGCTTGGCTAAGTAGTTTTGGTGGTTCCAAGGTTTCTTCCTTTCGTCGGCCTTGCAGGGAGGCAGGCTTCTCCCGTCGAGGTGATAGGCTCCCTCCCCTTTCTGTCAGCCTTGGTTGGAATTGTGACGTACGCTGCAGCTGATGAGCGTGCCGGGAAGACTTGATTTGCCAGCACGCCGTTCTGTCACAAGAACGTGCAACAGTACTTCTTGGGGTGTGATGATGAACAAGTAACAAGACGGTGCCTCTTGAGGCCGACGACGGCGACAATTCCCCTTTTACTTGAAGATAGATTGCTCTTCAGGGTTGCTGCAGAAGCTCTACAGCCGGTGTTTCTGCCCAAAATGTGGACTTGCATGCCGCAAGCACTTCCGAAAATGCCAAGATACAAAAGGACGGCATCGCGAACATTGTTTCCCTACAGCCGGCCGAGCGGCCCGTCCGAACATAACCTGGGGTGATCCCGACGGATCGATCGACTGCCCCGAAACCGTTCCAAGATCGTGATGCATCTGCAGCTGCATGCGCATGCAGCTGCCAGCCCCCGGACCGGAGGCATACGGAAAGTTATTATTATCGTCGATGTTGTTGTATTTTGTTTTTTTCTTTTCTCCGCGCTCGATCAGATCGTGAATGTCTTGTGCACCCCGAGACTCACGACATGCCCGCATAAACGAGAAGGCGAGCGCACTGAACTCCACTTCCCATGGGGCATCTCGGCTGTGGCTGTCTGTACCGCATCCTCCCAGCTGATTTCTGACAACCGACCCAGCGCCTTGGGACCCCGCCAAGGTAGCGCTGACTCTTCTCATCCGATCTTGCCGCGGGTTGGGATTTCTAAACACGTCTGGGGGGTGTTGCTTTTGACCGCTCCTGGGTCATCACCAGCACAAGCAGGCGTGGCCGGCGGCGGGACGTCGTCTACAGCAATATCATGGCATCATTCCGCCTCGTCTAGCGGCGGCCAGCGGGCCTCACTAGCCATGTGTGAGAGCTGAGTTGTGACATCTCACCGTGGTTGAACCATGCCCCTCTAGATAAAAAGGGGACATTTAGACAAGACCGGAGGCGAAGATCAATCCTCCTCGCAGGGATGAGGTATGCTGCCAGCCAGCCAGCCAGCCAAGCCCGAGTTTGTCGTTGCTTCATCTCAGCTGCACGGCGCTCGTTTGGGAGATGTGGTTCGCTGGGGAGTCCTTGTGTTAAAGCACTGGGCTTTCTTTTTTTCTTCTTTCTTCAACTTCTTTTTTCATATTTTCCCAGGGTTGGGGGGGGGGGTAATGAGTCGCGACGCTGGGCATACTTGGGCGGCTGGCCACTCGTGAATGACTGATGAGTAAGTATGTATTCACTCGCGGTCCTTTGGTGGGATAAAAGGGCGACGCGTCAAAGTGCAGTTCACACCCAACACGGCCTCGTATCGTCGTCTTGCACATCCCCAAACGTCATTCTGTCATTCGCTCAGGCAACCGACATGACCGCTGCCTGCTGTAACTCCACATAGGGCTTCCCACTTCGATGTTTCCTTGGATTCTTGATGGTCACCATCCACACTTGTTCTACAACATGTCTCGCCGGATCAGTCATGATGGTGATGAGATTCCGCGGTAACGGGATGTCTCAAGTAACCCTGGAGAAGATATTCACGCCGTGACCACGGGGCCCATGGTGCGCCGCCCCGCCCACACGCTCTGCCGCTGGCCCATGACCCCCACGTGCCTTTTCATGCAACAAAATACCGTACCTGTAGGCTTAATTTGTCGGTACCAAGTGGTCGTGCACTGCGGCGCTGGTCGGCAGGGCACTCTATCGACGGCCTCGGAGGATCAGAAAGAGGCAAGCCGGTTTCCAAAAAGGACCGCCTATAGTGACAGGCTTCTATACCGTAGCAGAAAGACGACGGGCGAGTCAAACATGGACGTAACGAGCTGCCATTCTCACATTGCTTTTTCCCGCCTCGAACGCGGCCGTGCCTGCCGCGAAGGCACCTGGTCGTCTCACGATGGCTTGAAAACGGACTGTCAGAGAGCACGGAGGAGGGGGGGGGGGGACAGCGATGACCCCTTCGTGCCCCACGCAAGTGTCCAAAAAGCGCTAACTGGATTCACTGTGATGGGGGCGAGAACAGCGGGCAGCCCATACTATGTACGCACATGCTCCATAACTCGAGGTATCCTTCTCCGCATGGCTATATCGCTACGGAGTTGACGTGAGCGCCACAGAGAGAGATGGGCGATATGAAGAAGTAGGTGGGGGGGGGGGGGAATACAAGACGGTCGGGCGAATGATACAATCAGGTACATGTAATGACATGGCTGCAGCCCGCCCCTCCCTCCTCCTCCTCCTTGAAGTGTGATCTCGAGTCTCCTGTGCCCCCCTGGTCGCCTTTACTTACGTCTGCCATCATTTCAACATAATCGACTCTCCGGGACTAAATACCTGCACACCACCCCTTCGGCCTGCCATGAGTGGACCTCGTGTCGTTTCCTTGTCTAGCATATCCGCGTTTTACCGTACATATCATCAAGGTGCCGACCACTTTACTCACCAGGGCATATTCCACCTGGGCCAGATCTCTTCTTCCTTCTTATACACAGCAGGCTGAATATCACTTGCCCCCGAGTCGTTCCTCGCGTCGACGCACTTTTTCTTCTTCTTACAACAACAAGAACATTGGACCTTACAGCTGTCTTCACAGCACTGGCATGAACTGGTCTACTGCTTGAGTATCGGTCTTCACTGCTACGACTACCCAGTCTGAGACGCAGGACGCATGTACACCGGTTTTGGAGAAGGAAACCCATCAAAGCGGCAACGGACCTAGAGTGATCTGATCCCATCACCCAAATTCTGATTCACCCGGGCAAAACCCCCCCCCCTCCCGCCCCGGTCCCCCGGCCTCCGCCAAAAAAACAACCAGACCAACGTCTCTGCCTGCTCCCGCCTTCACCCCCCACCTCATCAATTACCCTTGTCGACCTCCAAGTCCCCACTTGACCGACCCAGACTGTCGGCAACCTGATGGTCCGAGCATCGACCTGGGATCCCCAGCCGGCTCCTCTAGATTAGGCCGACTCGACGGTGGTGAGACGAGCAAGAGTCGCAAGACATTCCTGAGCAGGTCAGGAGGACATTTTCCCCGAGAGAGGGAGAGAAACGGGGAAAAGATAAGGAGAAAGTACCAAACCAAACATTGTTACCCAGAGCAGACCAACAGGACAGCCCGGAGGACCAACAGTCATCGCCAAACGCAGTAGGAGACGAGAGAACAAAGACAGGGAACCTTGGAAGAAGGGGTCAAGACGACACAAGGTCTTCCACACCGGAAGATACTGTGACCTATTACCTATTCCCGAGGCTTGTCGAGGTCACCTTTCGCCCCCTTCTGGACCTTCGACTTGACGCTGCAGCCCAAGCCCACGCCAACACGTCAACGCAAACTCAATCTTGCTTTGCCTGGCCAGGGTCACCGATCTCAAGAGACCAGGGAGTGAGTGTAGCTGGAGAGGCCGGCCAGAGGCAAAATACTCTCCCGTGGGAATAAAGCGATCGATACAAGGACGACTCAATCCCCGCCGATAACGACATATCTCGGTGCCACAGTGCCGTGTCCAATTTCGAGGGAGAGTGGCTATCGTCGGATAAGATTTCACTCTATCTGTTCGGTTCTGTCCTGGACTGGAGCATCGCTATTCTCTCACTCTCCATTCTTTTACATGTGAACATCTTTGGACCAATCTCTTTGTACTCACTGGACCTGAATCAGTCCCGGCCCAGTCAAGACGTGGGTGGCAGTTTCAATCGCAGTGTCAGAGTCAGAGAGTCAGCGTCGAGTGGGCGGTTCAGAGTCAGTGTACTGCTTATCAACAGCCAGCGCTGGTCTCGACCCCTCACTTTCACCGCCTGGAGCCGAGCCCGCTAGCACCCCTCCCCCTCCTACCAGACCCGAAATCAGGCCCTGCAGCGGCAGGACTGAAAGCGGCCTCAACCATGCTGTCCAGCGCGGGGCACGTCTCGCAACTGGCGGTCCATCCGCATCAGCACCCGCCCCAGCACCAGCACTTGCAGTCGCGGTCCCACCTGCAAATCGGAACCCAACTGCAGCAGCAGCAGCAGCAGCAGCAGCAACAGCAGCAGCAACAGCAGCAGCAACAATTTCATCAGCCTTCGCCTCTTTCGTCGGCCGACAACGCCCCACGATCTCTTCACCTCAACGCCGTCCAGGCCGTCAACCACATAAACACCCACAACCACAATCTCAACCACGCCATCACAGGCCACCACCACAACAACAACTACAACACGCCCACCTCGTACACGCACACGAACCACTCGAACCCCAGCCTCAATTCCGTCGCCAGCTCCAGCTCGCACTCGTTCTCGCAGTCCCTCCCCCCGTCTCTGCCTCTGCTTCCGCCGCTCCCTCCAGGCCAGAGCCAGAGCCAGAACCCGAATCTCAGCCACGGTCACGGTCATATTCACAACCAGAATCACAAGCTGAGGAGGGTCCCCGGCGGCGCAAACCTCTCCGAGTACCGACTGCAGCAGCACGGTCACAATAATCACACCCACGGCCACATGAGGACAAACAGTCTGAACATACCAATCAACAACCACAGCAGCAACAACAATAACAACGGTGGAGGCATAAACGGCTCGACCGCGGCCTCTGCAGCTAATAACATGTCCTCCATTAACGCCATCGCTGCTGGGCCCCAACCTCAACAACAACAATCACAACCTGGGGCCAACAATGGTGCCCCGCCTCCGCCGCGAAGCAACTTTGATGGGCCCAGAAGTCCTCCAAGTGAGTGCCAATCTTCAATTGATGCATCATATCGTCTATACAGCATCCCCGGCCCCATCTCCCTCGTGTAAGGACGAGGCTTTTTCCTCGGCCTCGTCTTTTGCGCGCGGTCCTCCTTTGTTGCCTCTCTCGAGGCTTTGGAAGGGATCGTCGAAAAAGGCCTCGGCTGATCGATTCTCCTTCTCCCTGTCCCCCTCCCTCATGGTGGAACACCCACTTTTTGTCTCCTGATGCCCCCTCTCTTTTTTCAGCCTCGCCTGCCATATCTCAAACTCTATATCTGAACTCAATTGGAACCTGCAACTAACCACGCCCCGTCCCCGTGCTCGAACAGACACCGCTCATGTGCCATGCAAATTCTTCCGGCAAGGCGCGTGTCAGGCCGGATCCGCATGCCCCTTCAGCCATGACATCGGAGCAGCCGCCGAGACCGTGTGCAAGTACTTTGCAAAGGTAGGTCAATGTGTCACCCTTTTACTACACACCTCTGCTCCACAGATCTCCTCCCCCAGGCCACCACCGCTGCCTAGCTTAGCTACCTGCGTTCAGGAGAGACCGGAGGTGGTGGCCGCGATCCAACCATTGCCCCTCGGATCTGAGACTGTCCCACGTGCTACTGGTATACGGCAGCAGTACGCAAGACACGACTTGACAAGCACTGACATGACTTCGTTTTTTCCCACAGGGTAATTGCAAGTTCGGACCCAAATGTGCGAATATTCACGTCCTCCCCGACGGCCGACGTGTAAACTATGGCAAGAATGGTGTCACCGTCACCCCGATCAACTTTGGCAACCGCCTGAACCCCATGGCCTATGGTCACTCCTCCAACTCCGCCCTCACCACTTCCTTCATGCGTGCCGAGGCCGTCCCGCCGTATACTTCCTACGCCAATGCCACCGACGATCGGTACAACCAGGGCCTGGGAAGACAGCCGAGCATGGATGGCGGCTTGCCTACCATCGACACACAGTACAGCGGTCCGACGTCGCCCTATGGCTCACCGCACGGCGGAGACGAGGCAAGAGGAGGCTTCGGCCTCTCGCCCGTGTCGGCGGTCAAGGGCCTCTCGGTCCTCGACGCACCTCTCCCCGCATCCTTCGACTCCAACGGCATTTCCCACGCCGCACGGTACGGTCCGTGGCCCGCCTCCGTCCCGAACCAGTTTGGAATCGAGTCACCTTCGCCATCGTTGAGCAATGCCAAGGATTCAAGAACGTCAGAGACATTGAAAATGCTACACACGTCGGCCTTTGGCTCGAACGAGCACCTATCGCCGTCTCAGCTGGGCGGCGACGCAGAGGACATGGGCAGTAGTCCACCTCAACAGCCGATCGGTGAAGAGTTCTATGGGAGGCGAGCCATGCACAGCAGCAGCAGCAGATACGCGAAGCCGAGGCTGTTGAGCGCCAGCGCCCCCAAGGTAGACCGTGATTGGGACGATAACTTTCTCTTTCTGGAGGAGGACTATGTTCCTGGCGAGCTGGCCAACGACCTGCTTACACCGGCGGAGAAGGCGAGGAGGGGCAGCGTGAGGTTATCAGACGATAACCAACAGGCGACATCGGGAGAGAACAGCGCCAAATACGGCAGTCCTTTGGGAGCGTCCAGTCCGAGCCGGTGGAACACGCTGTTCGAGAGGCAGAAGGACGAGCAGCCGGGCTCCGGCGCGCTGGGGAGGAGCCTCAAGGGTGCGAATGCGTTCGGTCACGTGGGCAGCCCGCTGCGGAATTCGAGTCTAGCGTCGGGCATTGATCTGGTGGGACAAAACGGCTCGAGCAGCAGGCCGAGTCTGTCCGGCAGCAGGACGGCCAGCGGGACTGAGTCTCTGTCAGCACTCACACAGCAAATCCAGCGGACGAGGATCGGTGATGACAGCGGGCTAGGCTCTAGCCCGCACCTGCACCCCAACAACGCGAGGGGCGTCGTCGGTTCTGAGAGGAATCGCGCGCTGGAACGGCATATCAGCAGCGGGTCGATCGGCTCGAGTGCGAACGGGGGTCGTTTCACGACGCCCATCAATGAGGAAGAGGACCCGAGTTTCGTGTTCAGCATGGAGGATGACGATGAGGCGGCGCAGCGCGAGAAGAGCCGCATACGGCAGTCTGGGGGTGGTGGTTTCAGCATTGGCGGCGGATGGAGCTATGCCGGTGCTGCTGGCAAGGCGTCCTCGTCAGGGAACAAGGGGTCTGCCGCTGTTGAGACTCGTTGAGATATGTGACAGACGCTTTGGTACAAGTCTCCGCGGCTCTTCCACCTTCCCGGCCTCAAGTTTCACCGCTTCTTACTCCACAGCTATAATCAGATCTCTACAACAGAAGCCGACACCGGAAACTTTTCTCCGCAGCTCTGTTGAGCTCTCCTAAGACAGCCCAGCGATACGCGATGAGCCTTCAAGCAAAAGGACGTCGGTTCAGACGCTCGCTACGACCGACGATCAACAGTGCGAAAAAGAGCTACGGCATATAGAAAAGGACCGGGGACCCGGAAAAGACGATACACCAAGGAAAGGCCGGCTTGGGCGTTTTTAACTCTTTTTTCTTTTCCCTCGGAAACAACTCCACTTCCCTCGCTAATGGCGAATGTTCTCCCTTCCCTCGGCAGAGAACGAATACATGCGCCACGCATAGACTTGGAAACGGCAAAATGGGTGTGATGTCGGGGCTATTAATTCCCCCTTTCCCTTTCCCCTAGCATTTGGAGTTGGGATCGGCTTCGGGTTGGGTAATGTTTGGATCTATTCTTATTTTATTTTCTCTACATTTCATACCTGGATCTTGGGAATTGGTCTGACCTATTATGGAAGGAAGTCTCTGGGTGGGGGCCCGGCAATGGAACGTCTTTGGAAAATGAGTGCGACAGGTTGGTTAACACCGAGAAAGTATGTTCTAGCAACAGGGAATGGTCCGGCAGGATAGGTTAGGACTGGATCGACCAAACAAAACATCACATTGTCCACCAAAGAAAGATGCATCACCGAGCGGCCCTGCGGTGGCTACGGTGTGCTCCCCCCCCCCCTCTGCGCAAGTGATTCGAGAGGCAGACGGTCCAGGGAAGCGATGATGGGAGGGATGGCCTTTGGATGGTCAGCGGAATGACTCGGTTCCGTGTCGAGAAGGCGGGTGGGCGGTCGGTCGGTCGGGCAAACGTTGTCGGTGCAGGCGCCTTTGCCTTGCGCCCACGACTGACTCCTGCGTGCCTTTGGTGGACAAGGGCACCCATCGTATTGAAACTGTCACCGAGATCTATCCGAAGGCTTGACGGACACGTTTTCACCAGGCTCGGCTCAAGGGCAAGCAGGCCTGGGCTCGATTCCACCTGCTTACAAAGAGGGATTGGCTGATGGAAAGGTAATTCCCCACACCCCCCCCTCTCCCCCTCTCCCCCTCCACCCACCTCCGGATTTTGCTTTTCTTCAGCCAAAACGAACCCCGGCACAGCGATATCCGACCCGCTGCCCAGCAAGCACAGCCTCTAGGAGGAATGATGATGATGCTGATGCTGATATCGCCCTAGGGCACCTGGGTAGTATGAAGCTGACCTGGACGCCATAGCACATGCCCACCGCGAAAACTCCAGAGGGTGAGTGGAGGTGGTGCTTTCTAAGCACTAGACAGTTACTTGAGGTGTTCTGAACTGCGCCTGTCCCTTTAGTCGATCACGCTGCTTGGTGTCACCTCCAAAGAAGAGGTGGGGGGGGGGGAATATGTAACTTGAGGTAATAACGTGTAGAGGTGGGTTTGATGGACGGGCGGCACACGAGGACTCCACGTGCTCGGTGTGTAACGTGGAAAGCTTGCTAGGCTTAGTGCTGACTGTGGCGTGGAGTAATAAGGATGGAAATTATCGTCTCGGCGCCCGGTTCTCTTCCCCAGTTGTGTGCGGCTTACGGCACAGAGACGTGTATGTGTGTGTATGTGTGTGTGAGTATGTCTCCGGGCTACTGGGCTGATGAAGCAAGTACTCTGCTTGTACAATACATGACAATCCCACTTTTATTCTGATTTTTCTTGTCCCCCCTCAGCTGACTGGGCTTTTGCGCTGTGCGTAGCGTCACCCACCTGCTTGCCTGGCCTTTGCTCGCTAGCTGAATGAAAAGACCTGGTCCGCAGGAATCATCTTTAGCCCGCTCGCTACTTTTGGGTCTCGGCCGAGTTTCCCGGAGGGATTGACTCGGATCGTCCGGGTTGGGGGCCGCTGTGAAGCCCCTGCCTTTGCGGCTTGGTTTATATCGCTCAAGCCTCATGCCAATATTATCGAGCGCCAGCTAGAGTGTTGGGCATTATTGCCGCATGCGTTGGCTTCACATATTTTAGGTGCGTGCCAGCCCACCTGGGCAGGTGAGAGAGTCTACAGTAGGCGCCTGGCTTTCTGTGTTTGCCTAGACCGGAACTGACTTCCCTTCGAGTCTTTTGGAAGAGACGCGACGACCCTTGAGCACCCTTGATGGTGGACCCAGACAATCGTCCGAAAGGCACGGGTAAGCCCGTCTGGATGAGTGTAGAAGGTCATGGTCAACGTATATGATCTCCAGGGCTTGCATCGTCCTCGACTCCTCGTCCTTGTGACTTCGAGCAACTTATGCCTCGACCGAATGCGCACGAAGACGCTGGATCGGACACCCCACAGCCTTGATCGTCCACTGCTTACGAATTACCACGGTGTGCTTTCATCGTGAGACCTCATCCCCTGAACGTTTGAGGCACCTGAGCTAAGGAGTGAAGTCGGCCGGTATTCCGGGGTCTAGGTTCGTCGGCTGACGCAGCTCAGCACTTCTGAGGGCACTCCGCTGGCGTCTGCCTGCAGACTAGCGGGGAACTTATATTCTCACTCCCTAGTTTCCACTCACGTGGTGTTGACATCCCGAGGCGTTGACATCCCGAACTTAGATGCTTAATGCCCTCACCGCTGAACTCCGCAATCCTCTCAGGAGTCACAGTGTTCCGCTTCAGCTCCCGCAATATGTGCAGAGTCACATCTTTTCCCGCAATGCCGAGTCCAGGTCTGCCAACGAACTCAATCTTAATGCTCTCGGGAATCTTGAACCACGTCTGTCCGAGAGCCAGACCCATCATCACATCCGCAGCTCCCAAGCCAATGCTGAGGCATCCCACTACACCGGCCGAGCAAGTATGGCTGTCACATCCAATACAAAGCATGCCCGTCTTCGCACGCTCACGCACAATCTCGGTGTGCATGATGGTGTAGTTCATCCCCTGGTATTCGGTCATGCGGAATTGCGTTTTTGCTCTCTCTGCCACGTCGACGAGGGCCTCAAGACTCATGAACGCGTTGCTGGGTGGACGACGTGGTCACCGGCGAGCCAGAACCGGTCGCTGCACCACATCCCTGGGCTGCCGAGTTCCTCGTATGTTCGGGCCATGGACGACCAGGACGGCTCCGATGCGAGAACCAAGTCGATGCCAACGCGGACGACGGACCTGGTGGACAGGCCTATGATGGGGACCCTGGAAAGGGCATGGTAGGCGAAGATCTCTTGTGCAAGGGTCATGGCACGTGTGAGTGGGTGGGCTCTGGCAATGGTCGTGTGCCCCAGAGTCTCGTCGGCATGATCCAAAGCGGTCAGATGTGCAGATATGAGGAACAGCACATGCTCGTAGTGTGACGAGATACCAATGGAGGTTAGAGTGATGCCCAAGCCGCCATATGATGGTGAGTCCATGTTTTTCTCGAGTACGATGACGAGAGCATTGGCTTCTGCCCCCAAATCGAGATTGCCCAGAGACTTGATGAATGTTTCAAGAGTGCTGACGATGCTCAAGAGGGATAGTGACTTCAGACTGTTGGTGGTGTCCTGGCAGGTTTGCTCATTCAGACCACGGGTGCTTCTTAGAAGACACAGAACAGCAGTCTTAGACTCAGTGGGCAAGGAAGCCGATGGTGAGCTCGCCGAAGCCTCGGCGAGGGCATGCATCTTGACCAGACTTGATGTTCAGAATAGAGAAGTGACCGCAACCCTGTGTACAGACGCGATTGGTATCATACGACATCCTTCTTGGACCTGAGCTCATCTTCAAGTGACCAGGCTTTTATATACAGTGAAAGCTCGGGCGTTGTAGACCTCGGGACCCGGGAGCCGATGGGGCCAGCTACCTGCGAGATATGCTCAACATCGCGAAAGAGCGACGCAGGGTCAGGGAAAAGTGAGCAAGACACAGCCATTCATGGATCGGTGCCTAGCGGCATTAAACATGGGGCACAGCAGTCAGGCCATCGGAGAGTAGCCGTTTGTGTAGAACACGTTCGTGTTCCGGCAGGTCTATTCGTTAGAGAAAGACTCAATATACAACTTTGTAGGGGGGGCCCTACCCGCCAACCATTCTAACGAATGTTGCCTTTTGGGGAGACGGAGTCGGCATCCCAATGCTGGAGACTGCACTGCTGATGCATTGGCTATCATTGCAGTTTGGTCCGTGTCGGCACATATAGACGTGCAATGGGATTAATAGGATCCGAATGTATAATATATCATATCCAGAGACAAGATATTGTGTGTCCACGATAGTTAGCCCTCCGTTCCACTTTAGACCTCACGATAGATGGGGTCAGTAAAGCAGTCAGAAGGGTAGTTGATTAGAAGGAAAGAAATGAATCTATCTGGCGTGTAACGCGGTCTTTGTAGGCCGGCATTCACTGACGTGAATGCCGCTAGTCCCAATACGGAAATCGGTTCCCCGTGGGCTTGGCCCTCCGGGCCGCCGCGGACCGGATACACAATATAGCATGACTTGGTTTGCGTACCTGGGTACCATAGCGCGCATACACCAATTTACCAAGACTAGGAAAAGATCATAGCACTATTGTTTTATTGCCCAAAACATAGTTATATCGCTAAAAATACAATCTTTAAGCTTTTTGCGTTATATAACGCAAAAAAATAAATCTTTGTTTTTTTTAGATTTGACTATTTTATTAAATTTATAGTCTTTTAAGCTTATAAAGGTTTTAAATATAATTTGGTTTTAAAAAGGCTAAGTTAGTCTTAGGAGAGTTAGTTAATCTTAAGGAAATTAGGTCTTAAAATTTCAAATTTAAATACGTATTTACCTATATATTTACCCAGTTTCTTCCTTTCTAACGTTAAGAGGAGAGATATTTTAATAACTAATTAAAACTCTAGTTTAACAAAGCCGTCTGCCTAGATCTACCTACGTATTAGAAATTAAAAGTAAGCTTATTTTAAGCTATGGGAAGAGATTCTTTCTCGGCTAGTTTTTGTGCCTTGGCAAAAGGACTACGTTGAAAATTAAGCCAAATCTATCTAGGCCCTAGTGCCTTCCTTTCTGGTCAAGACTACCTTCTTTTGGCCAAGACGGTCTTTAAGTCTTAAAAGGGGGTCTCTAGACTTAGAAGGTCTTATAGGAAAAGGACGGTGTTATATAAAAAAGCACCTATTGCTTCCCTTGGCGTTATATGACGCGGGAAATCCCAAGACTGTTTCGACGGATCTATAAAAGTGCGCTATGGTAGTTATAAAGACAATTCTACAGCCATGCATACTGTAGGTTCATAGCTGGAAGGAAGGACCGGGCCTACGTTTGTCCGACTAGAGGACCGGTCCGCCGCGGACCGGCGCTAGCCGGCTACAGCTAGTGCGGAACAAAGGGGGACATAAGCCACCTTCCATGGCCTCGTCCCCTAATGTAAATAGCCTCTCTTTCTTCCAACAACCACCAACTACGAATTAATTATATAATTAATAGTATATAATTTTACTAAGTAAAACTCTACTAATACTAATCAATAGTTAAATTAGTTAACTATAAATAGCAAGGTAAAAGAAATAGTTTACCTTTAAAGCAGTTTGCTAATAGTATATATGTTAAAATCTCGTAAAAAAAGATACTATGCTAATCTTTATAATCAGCTTTTATTTATACGTTATACTTGCTAAGCGTCTTTAACGCAAAATAATATTGCAAATAGCTTTATAACCCCTTTAACAACTATACTTAGCAATATATATGTTACTACCTTTGTTATGCTTTGAAAACTAGTCTTTTCTGCGATAATAATAACTCTTCTAAATTTTACAATCTTTCTTTATTACATAATTAAAACACATTTGCTAAAACTTAAAAGATTATACTTTGTTACCCTAGCAACCACCCCGCTATTTACCTATTTACACAAAAAACCCCTTTAAAAGCAAATAGAATATGCAAGCTAAGTTTTCCTAGCGTTGCTTTCTTTTGTGTGATTTTATTTTATACTTTTTAGCAATAATTTACTAATATATTAAACCCCTTTTTAATCAACTAATAATCTTTTTTACCTCTTTATATAATTATTAACAATGGCAAACAATAAAGAATTTACCTAAAGGTTAGCCTTTCTCCCTAGCAACTTTACATACAAAGACCTTATAAAAGAAAGCTAAGTTAATAAAACTAATTAGTCTATTGTTAACTTAACTCTTTAGTTTGCCCCTTTTATAGTAAACTTAATTAACGCATATTTAATAACCTTAGTTGCAAAAGCAATATGCAACTATACTACTAAAAAGCTTTACAATAATAACTTTCTCTATGCCTTTTAAGAGAAATTTAATAAGTAAACTAAGGAGATATTTAATGCAGTTAACTAGAGTTTCTATTATAAGTTAAAGAAACTTCTCTGTAAACGAAGAGTCTATATTAAAAAAAAGAAAGATAAAATGAGATAATAGTTTATAGCCTTTTTTGCAATAAAAGACTTATCTCTTTAAAATAAAAAAAAGCTTAAGGCAACTACTTTTAAGCTTAGCATTTGCTTACTATTACAATTATTTAAAGCAGCAAAAGCCTCTTTGACAGAGTTTATTAAAAAGGCAACGAGATTATAATAACAACCTCCTCTCCTACTAAACCAACTTTCCTCTTCTCTCCTTTAATTAAATTAACCTACTTCTTAGACTTACAACTATTTCCCTTAACTAAAATAGCCTCTTTATCTCAACTAAGCAACTACATTATTACTTATATAAAAGAGAGAGAATATTAGGGGATATAATAAACTAATATATCAATGCAAATCTTTTAACCCGCTTAAGAAACCTATTTATATATATATATAATAAGATTGATTATACTTAGCAATAAATATATCTCTACCCTAAACCCCTCTCCTAAAGTATAACTTATATAAAACTCTCTCCTCTTATTTTATTAAAAATAACTCAATTAACCCTAACCTATCTTTTCTTTTTATAAAAATGTAAAATTACAAAAAAGCATATATAGGTAAATTATATAATCTATTAGATAACAAGGTGCAAATCTTCTTTAGCATTTATTAGCACGTAGATATTACTGCTAAGCAATTCCACGCTATATTTCCTTATACCTTTATAAATTAGGCTAAAATTTATTATATTTACTATATTAAGTAATAAAATAGCTTTGCAATAGCATATTAAAAGATTAAAAAGCACTTTAATACAAAGGTAAACTATTATTATTATTATACTAACTAAACCTTTATAATATTTACTAAGATAAGGCTATAGCTATTTAAAAAGAGCCTTTACAAAGTGCTCTAAGCTTTGCTTAATAAGCTATAGCTGTGCCAATGCGCCCTTAGCTCTAATTTTAAAGGTAAGAAAGCCCTAAAGACTATAGTAATCTAAGCATGCTGCAGGGTATATAAACTTAAGCACGCTCTTTTTAAGCTAGCAGAAAAGTATAAAAAATTGTTTTTAAACTTGCATTTATTGGTTAAGACCTATTTTAATCGTCTTTTTCTTTATTAAATAATTATTAACAAACTAAACGCAGAGCCTTATAATTAGTATTATTTAAACTATTATTATAATAACAACCATGGCCGAGGCTTTTTCTATGGTAAAAGAGGCTTTTATCTGCGTGGTGGCTATTGTAGTGGCGGCTATAGCAATGGCTGTAACTTTAGCAACTGCAACTTTAGCAACTATAACTATAGCAACTGCGGTTAAGGTAACTATTATAGCAATTAAAAGAAAAAGTGTTACGTTTGTAGCAAGGAAGGTTGCTAGTTAACTAAACACTTAAACAATAAATGCCGCTAGGCAAAAAACTAGTATATTGCCTAGTATAAGTTTATAAGCACATTAGCAAATGAGTTTATAGTCTTTCTAATAAATTATAAAAGATATAACCTTAACTAGCAATGGCTATAAAATAATAATAACTATAAGGACTTTGGTAAAGATAACAAAAACGGCGCCGCTGTTACCTAATACCTTATAGACCAAGCGTTTTTATACTATATAATAGGTAACAATGCCTTTAGCCTTTTTAAGGCAAATACTTTAGCTATGTAGTTCCTTATTAAAGACTACTATTTTAAACTTTGTTTTTAAAGCGTTTTTCTTAATATAAGTATTGTAAAAGTATTAACTGCTGGCAAAGAGCAGTGCATAGCCCTTTAATGTAAAGATTTATCTCTTTAAATTAATAAGGCGGCTGCTAGCTAAGCTTTTATTAAATTTAATAAGAGATTAATAGTAATATTAATTAATACCATTTCTCTCTATACATTTATTAAAAGGATTATTTTCTATATTCTTAAAACCCTTATACTTTTTTTTTTTTGCCTTGCTAATATAAACTGTTTAAGAGTATATTTTAACAATATTATAGATAAGTTAATTAAGGGCAATAAGGCTTTTCTAATAGTCTGTAAATAAGGCTACCTATAGTTTTTTTTAAGTAAAATAAAATAAGCAGAAGCCTTTCTCTTAAAAGCTAAGTTATAATAGCTTTATTGTTATTTTAGCCATTTAGCAACGAGTTAGCTATACTGAATGCTAATAAAAGCAGGGTATAATAACGTTAATAAAAAGGCATTGCAATTGATTAAAAAGTTTTGCTACCATTGCTAGATAAATGGCTTAGCGCTATAATAATTTAAGTTTATATTATATAATAATTATAATTTTAACTATAAGATTTTGGTTAATGTAATATATTTAAACGGCCGCCCTGTTCTTTATATTGTTAATGCCTCTATAGCTTTTTAAGGCATACGTTTTCTTTTATTTATATTAGCCAAAGTTATATAAAAAGCCCTACGCTAACTTTAGATTAATACTTACTAAGGCTTGCTAAATATTATTATATATAACGCTAGCATAAACTTTGCCTTAATAAAGTTTAAAAACAAAGCTAGGCTAATAGGGGTTATATGCAAACAAGTGCCTATAAAGGCATACTAGTTAATAGGTAAATTAGAGAGATATTATAGCCTTTTCTGCTAAGTATTTGAAATTTTATACGTTAAACTAGCTAGCATTATATTTAACAATGCTATTTTGCAAATGGCTGTTAAGGCTATTAATAATATAGTAGGATTTAATGGCTTAGTGCTTATACTCTTAGTTTTTAGCGCTTACCCTTAAATTATAATAAACTCTCCTTTATTACCTTTGACTCTTAAGCAGGCAAAGGCTATTTAAAAGGCTATAAAGGCTTTTTGCAAAGCATTAGCTAAGCGTTAAGTAAATAATGCCCTTAATACTAAAAATAATCCTATAATAAACGCAATATTATCTTTTTTTTTAAAAAGCAAAGTATATGTGTGGCAAGAGAAGAAAGGGTAGCAAGGCTCTTATAAAATTGCAGCTATTAATGGTTACAACGTTACTTTAGATATAGTTAATAAACTTGTTATTTTCTAATCTACCCTTCTCTAACTATACTATTAAAATTATATAAACCTTAACCTTTCTCTCTTTCCTTAGAATAAAGACAATAAAGCTATTGACAATAATATTAAGGCTGCCGCTGACAAAAAAACGGCGCTTGTGCCGCTCTAGCTATATAAGCAAAAATAGTTATTGGGCTTTAAGAATAAATTAAAAGAGAAGATTGCCGCTTATATTACTGCTGCTGCTTTTATTATAAAGAAGAAGAAAGGTAATTATAAACTAGCTATTAAGCTATAAAACAATAATGTTATTATAGCGCTAAAACCCCTATTTAAAGAGTCTAACATACGTAAGGTAAAAGACTTTATTAGCCAAGACATCTTTAGCTTTAAGCAATATAATAAGGCTAAATATAGCAGCTATTATATATTTAAGTTTTATATTATTTAAGAAATTAAAAGCAAGACCTTTAAGCTTTATAAAAAGTCTTGCCTTATTATCTAAGGCTATAATAATATAGCCAAAAAAGCTATCTTTATGCAATTGCTTACAATTTAGCGTGCAAGCCAGCGTTTGCTTTTTGCCTTAGCACCTTTATTTCTAAGTTAAAAAATAACGCTCTTACTTTGTAATATTACGCAAGCTTACCTATAGTTATAAATAAAACTATTCTATATTATTTTAGCTGCTGTTTTAATTAAATTAAAATATAAATACCTTGCTAAAATAATCATTTAGGTAATTAAACTGCTATATAGCATTGCTAAGGCAAAAGTACACTAGTTTATAATATATTAAAGCTATTATTAAAAGAAGCTAGGCATAAAAACGTTAACTTATAACCTGTGTCTTTTAATTATAAAGGGGCTATTATTATTGTTTAGTTTAGTAGGCATATAAATAAATAATACTCTAATCTTAGCAATAACCTCTTTTATAGCTATTAAAGATAAAAAGCTAAAGAAGGCTAAGTTTTAAGCAAAACCTAAGATACTGCTAATAGCAGAAATACCTCTTAAGTTTAATAGCGCTAAGTTGTTATTTAATAGCAATAACTTTTTTCTGCAATAAAAGAGTTAAGATATAAAGATTATTATTATTAATATTAAGTCTTTAAACTATGCTTAATGCTATTTGGAATAAAAAGCCTAAGATGTTTATATTGCTTTAATTTATTAGCCAAAGGCGGCATTTAACCTTTCTACTACTGCCTAAACCTTAAACCTTGGCAAAGCTAAGTATGCTACGCTAAATAAGCGCTTTGCCTAGCAAGCAGGCAACTTTTAATAAAGCCTATAGTATATGCTCCTTAACCTTTTAACCACTAAACTCTTTATATTTGCAAACAGCTTATTTATAAATAATAAAGATTTAAGCTTTTAGATTAGATTTATATTTGTCCTTGCAAACAAGGTTATCTACATAAACAACTAATTTACAATTTAAAGCAACCTTATCTATTAAAGCTCTACTAAGTGCAAGAGAGTTACTTAAAGCATTCTAGCGTTAGAAATCTATAACATAGTTAATAGTTTTAACGTTAGACTAGCAATTACAATAATAGTCTAACTAATTATAAACCAACTTGGTTTTCTACCTATTTCCCTTGTTATATATATAGATTTATACTTATTGTATAAGTGCCTTGTTAAGCTTGGTATAACAAAAGAGAAGCGTTTAATAATTAATATAATGGCACTTTGTTAATTATATAAACGGCAAGAGATCTTAAAAATTAGATAAATCAATAGAAATAATAACCTAGCTAATGCTATAACTAAGGCGTTGCCTAATTAAGCTTTAAAACAGCTTATTAATAATAACTAATTAGCTATACAAATAAAAGAATTTATAAAAAAAGCTATAAACTAAAGTAATAAAAGAAGAAAAGGAAAAAAGAATAGAAAGAAAAAGCATATATGTATATAGCTAACCTCGTTAGGCAAGCAATTGCTTATTTAAACGTCTTTATATAATGATAGGAGAAAATATACAATTATACAGCTAGCGAAAGAAAAAAACTACTAGTATAGGTTTATAGCTAAAAGAAAAAACCAAGCCTACGTTTATCTAACTAAAAAACTAGTCTGCCGCAGACCAACGCTAACTAGCTACGGCTAATACAAAACAAAGGGGGACATAAGCCATCTTCTATAGCCTCGTCCCCTAACGTAAATAGCCTTTCTTTCTTCCAACAACCACTAACTACAAATCAACTATATAACTAATAGTGCACAATTCTACCAAGTAAGACCCTACCAACACATATATATACAATCGATAGTGCCGGAGTGCACATCTCACTATTCGTGCTATTCGATGGGCCACTAAATTACAATTAATATCCAAGCCACCAGGCCAACGGCGGAGCAGAGGGCTTCAGTGGTGCAAAGGCCGCACCGACGAGCCACTCCAGGTAACTTGGAATAGTCCAGCCCCCCCTCCCCCTCGGAAAGGCTCACCACCATCAGGCATCGCCCCTTTCAAATTTTAATACAAAAGCCTTTAACAAAACCATTGACTTTCGACCCAAGGCCCATTTTATCGACCCGTTCTGCGTCAACTTGGCGATGTTGACAGTTCTATCAATCTGTTCCCACCTGAGCCTCGCCTCTGGTTGATTGAGGGGACTGATAATTCATCGTGAACTCACCTATGTAGAAGTTTCTCGGCTTTCTCCTCAAAGCACATTTCTATATGTCGGCCCATAGTTCTCTACAGCTAGATTCTCTGCTGTCCCTGCACTGTCTTTTGCGAGCGACCCATGTTGCCGGTCGAGCCTCTTATTCTCCCATGATAGTAACATACGCTGGGCTAGAGCTAGCATTGCTGAGAAGAACATAAACGCAGCGCAGATGCTCATGCCCGTGACATATCTCGGTGCCTGGCTGGTTGGGAACCTCGTCGTGCCCAGAAACGGCCCACACTGGCCGATGAGGTTGATAAGCACAATGGACATTCCGCGACGGCTGTCGCTGCCTTGGTTGTCTGGGTGGAATGTGTTAGTCCCTGGGAGCTCCATGCGAGAAAAGTCGACTTAATACTCACTGAGAGTCAGTGCAAGGACGTTCGGAATGGTTGCGAACACTCCCGCCGATGCTAGAAAGGTCGCAAAATAACGGACCCCGACGCTATTCACGGTGGCCAGGATGACATAGCCAACTCCTCCGACCACCGAGGTACAGAAGAGAACAAGACAGCGTTGTTGAGACTTGTCCGCGATCCATGTTGTGACGAGGGCGAACAAAAAGGCAGCGAAGGAAGGGGGAGCAGAAAGACCCTGAGCGTTGATCGCGGTGTAACCCATTTCCTCAAGGATGGTGGGTAAGAAGACGGGCAGGCTCGAGTACGTCACATTCCCGCAGAAATACATCAGCCCGCAGATCCAGATCTTGACGTCGATAAGCGCGGACCCCATGTCCTTGATGCTAAACCCTCCAACTCTGGAACTGGCAATCAGTCCAACCTGCCGTAATGCTCGCGACCGTACGATTTCCTTCTCATCAGCTGTCAGGAACCTGGCTGCCTCAGGTGAGTCTGGAATGTAGAAGAAGGCGATTGCTGCCATTACGACTGTTGGCAAGCCTTCCACGAGGAACAGCAGCCGCCAGTTGGCGAGGTGCGCGTGGCCACTGGTGATTCCGTAGGCCAGAGCCCCAGCGAAAGTCGACGCCAAGGGAGCAGCTGAAGCGAAGATGCCACATCGAAAGCCGATTTCATGACGTAGGTAGAAGAAGGATAAGAGGTAAATGATACCTGGACTAATGGCCATATACAGACTCGTCTCAGTCGTCGGACTCGGAGCATCGTGCCGATGGGTGAACCGTTTGAGACTTACCCATAAGCCGCTTCAAAGGCTCCTAGAAGAAACCTCAGCGCCATCAAACCACCCCATGAGTGAGCGCCTGCCTGTGCGGTGGCGATGATGCCCCAGCCAAGGACCACGATAGTGGCAACTATGTGAGGAGGAAACAACTTCCAAAGGAGTACCCCAAACTCGGCAACGACGTAGGCAATGTAGAATATGTTGAGCAACCATTGGTACTTATCAGTATCGAGCTCTAGTTCAGTTTGTAAGCCTGCAATTTTGGCATTGCCAATGTTCGACCTATCAAGGAACGCCAGCAGGTCTTGGAAAGTGAGATAGTCAGTGCTTTTTTCGTGCGTTCTGGGACCGGTTTGAATTGCTCACACAGGGCGAAGAACAAAGTCATCAGGTTTCGATCAAGCTTGCGGACAACACGCGCTTCCTGGCTCGGTGTGTAAACCACGCCATTGCCACGTTCGTGATCAGAATGCAAAATCGCAGGCGTGCCCGCTTCGGACTTTGGTACATCCGAGTCCATGACCTTGCATGTGGGTTTTAACGCCGTCAATGGATGCACTGGCAGACGGGGACGAGAACGCCGCCAAGAGTGTTCAATCCAGAATCGATGGTGTAGATGCAAGCAGAAGACCTGTTGCCCTTTGGGAAAATGGGGAGCGACGGGGCGCGTAAAATGTTCGAGTGAAATAAGTCATGTTCCATCTTCTCCGCTCCGAGAGACGCCCAGCAGGTTTCAGCTAACCCAAAGCTGAATGGGATCATCTGCAGTGTTGGCACAAGAAGGACAGATAGAAAGCGGCCGTTTGGGTCCCTTTGTGTTACACAGCAGCCCATGCAATCTGCAGGCGACACCTGCAGCGGCCTTTACTAGAAGCAGCCTCATACGAGCGGGGGACAAAAATGGCCCCTTAGATCAGCTCTCAACGCGTTGGACATTGTTAGTATGGACTTCCAACGGACATTGAAGGTCATACCTGTATGCATAGTGACCAGCCATGCTGTGGAATGGACCGCCACCCCGAATCGGCACATCCTACAAACGTGGCGTTCTGCCACAATCCTCTTTTTTGATCTGACCACCCTCCAGGAGTCCAAGCCGCATGAAAGGGAGTGCAAATTGCCAATTCTTACTCAATCCGATTCTGCATTGAATGTCAGCCAGACATTTGATGCATTCTCTCATATTACGCGGACTTTCCAACGCCACAACAAGGCGAAGACCCGGACTCAGGCAGGAAACTTATCTTGTGCAAAGAGAAAAGGATAGAGACCTACAGTCATTTAAAGAAGTCCAATGTTTCAGCGAGCCTACTCAAGGTGATGAGAATAATGGACGCATGGCTCGTGGTATTGTGACAGACTCTCGAGGCGACATTGGGTAGCTTTTTTTCTTCTTCCATCTCGGGTCGGAGACCATGATCTAAAAGTCCAATGTTCGCAGTCACCTTGCCGAGGTCCTTGTCTTTAACACAACTCCGCTGAGTAGCCTGGGGTATTGGCCTTACTGGCTCTAGAGTCCGGCTGAGTGCGAGACAACCTTGCTGCTGAATATGCTGTGATACCATACCTAGGCAGGGAATCGTCCCTCACTGTAACACACAATTCACCAGCGTACGCATATGTTGCGGGCAAAATCATCGGGGCGCAAAAACACCCGTCTGACTGTCAACCAACCTCCACAATACCTTTTCTAGATGTGGTAGTTCATCCAAAACCCAATATTTGAGGATTATATACTCCTTCGCTTTGTTTGCGACAAGTCTGCGAACCTTGCAGTCAACTTGTTCTCTCTTTGCCCACATTCATCCGTAAAATTGATAAAATCATCGTATGGCGGGCCATCCATGAGACATGGCCACCTACAAACTCACTATAGCTGAGGAAGCGCTCGATAACGAAACAAGGCAGCCAGCATTATGGGGATCACTGGTCAGCTTCCTTGTTGTGAACAATTTTGCAATCTTTGCAAGACTGTGGACCAAATGGGGCACAGACTTTAATCGTCAGAGGATTACCGCGGAAGATATATTTGTACGTGGTCTCCAGCCCTCTTTTCCTTTCGACTTTGAGATCGCTTGTACAGTTTGTTGCAGCTTGCTGCCTCGCTTTCAGTCAGATACTAGATGCTAATTCCCAACAAACGCCAACAGATCATGCTCAGTGGAGTAAGAATTTGTGCCGGGACCATCGTATGACCTCCATTTGACTTGTCAGATAGATGTTTGCAAACGCAGTGATAGCCAACCTCATAGTGGCAACTCATTTCGGCCTCGGACGACACTCCTTTAGTGTCAACTCGAGAGACCTGTACTATCCGACAAACCTCTCCCTCACATTCAGGGTAAAGCTGATCCTTTTCTTTAACCTCAATTTTGAGCTAAATTTGAATTATGGCTGACTGCTCTTTATGAAGCATGTTTGGATCACTATGGTTATGATGGCCAGCTTTTTTCTTTGTATTAAGATGACGCTACTCTTCTTCTACAAGAGGCTCTTTCTGGTCACTATGGTAAGCATGCATACCTGGAATTCATCACTCTTTACTTGGAACAATGGTGGTTTTGGGGGGGGGGGGCGGCAGGGTGGATGGGTTGATCCACAGATCCTCACTGCAGTCATCCTATAGTCCGCGATTCTCCGTCATGTGGAGAGCAGAGCCCGGCCTCGTGCGTAGCATGCGTTATTTCTAACATGTCATTCTTTCCCTAGGGTCAGAAGTCTATAAGAATCTTCTGGTGGGCGAATCTAGTCTATGTCATCTTATGGTGGATTGGGTCTACGGGGTTTTACCTCTTCCAATGCAGTCCCGTCCAGTGGTACTTCCTCCAGTATTACGGTAAGTACTACTATATACGTCCTGCGTACTCCATCTTGTGTTTCTCCTCTCTGAAACATGCTGATATGCCTGTGCAGAACGTTATAAAAAGCCGGTACCAGCAGGCATCACAGGGCAGTGCAACGCTACGACAGTGATTCATGTTGCGCTTCCGGTGGTTTTTAGCCTTATCTCGGATCTAGGCCTGATGATATTGCCAATCTGGTCCATCTCGGGACTGAAGTTGAGCAAAAAGAGAAAATATGCTTTGTTGGCAGTCTTTGGTGTCGGTGCAATTGCATGCATGTTGGAGCTGGGGAGAATCCTCGACCTCGTTCTGGACACTGACGACAAAACGGACCCAAGCTGTAAGTGAATGCTCTCGGGCTGAAATACGCTTACTTTGAACAGTACCTAGGTAATGTTTGGAACTGACACACAAGCTTCGGCAGGGGGCGTCGCTATCTTCTTGATACTCACCGCCGCGACCGAGACGGCGGCTGTGGTGTGCGCGTGTCTTCCCGTCATCGGCCCTCAACTAGTCAAGTTATCCAAGAGGATAGCCACGAGTAGGAACAACAAGTCCTCATCATATGGAAACAACGGTGCGCTGAGTTCTGATGATAAAACAACACGTCTCCGAAACTGGCGCAGTCGGAGTGGGCATGGCGGCTTCACCCGTTTCGGCAGCCTCAACCACATAACGGGTCTCGACGAGGCCTTTAACAACCAGACAGGAATTAGGGATGGAAGAGAAGATGACGTCCAGTTATTTGACCTTGATCGGAACAATGTAGGTAGCAACGGGTCTTTTGACGGCCTGCATTGGATCCCACAAGCACATATCCCGGACGGCACAACGCTGGACCCAGTCTCGCCGCCATCGACCCTAGGACGTATTCACGTTCGAACAGACGTCGAGGTTGAAGTACGATAAGCTCCGCGATTCTCCCCATCTATATGAGTGGTTCAATACTGACCGAGGCTTGTATTGGATCACAGACTGGCCCTACGTCAACAATTGAGGGAGACGCCCACCTATATAACGGCACCAAGGCCTTTGCAACGGGTAATTGATCGTGGTATGCCATGAATTGAGTGAATAAAATAAAAATAAAAATAAAAAACCATAGAAATTTAAAATGAAGGAATTATTTAATGCGGGGGCCACAGTGTTAAAATCAACATTGGGACATTTCAGTTCGTACCTATCGGTCTATTTAGGCAGGTATATGTACCACGACGTCCCTGCTCGAAGGATTTCGGTTCGCCACTACGGGTCTCCATCTTGATAGCAGTCCGACTCATCACGTTCCGATCCTTGGCCTGACACTGAGTCCCTTAAGAGTCCAAATTCTTCCGATTCGCCGGACTCTGCGGCGGGCCGCGGGCCTGATCTAAATGAAGTGTTTTCCTGGATGTTGAGCTGGAGCAGCTACATGGTTCACAGAGCCCAGCAGAAGGCGCCCATCAGACAAACGAGCAAGGTCGCCGGTAACGCGACATAAGCACTAGCCGCGCCAGATGTGCTCGCGGTCCCGGTGCCGTTGTTGGCAGTAGAGCCCGAGTTCGTCACGGCGTTCGTGGCAGCGCTGGTCGAGGTGGCGGTAGTGGCCGTGGAGTTGCCCCCCGCGCTGGCGTCGCTGGCCGGTCCGGGGTTGGTCACGTTGAAGGAGTTGCCCGCGACCACGCTGTTCGACAGGCCCGCGGACTTCAGCACCGTGTTGATGTTGAAACCGGTCCGGTTGGCGGAGGCGGTCCTGAGAGCTGTGAGGCCTGATGTGGACATGTTGCTTGTGTCGAGAAGGATCTGAGTATATCGATGGCTCAGAGGGTTCTTGGCTGGAGGGGCCGGCTGTGTGTAAGCCACGATGGCGCTTGTGTTCTTGGCGTTATTGAGAGTGAAGCCCGAAACGGTGCCGTTGGACGTGGTCATGGTTGAGGCGCTTTTGGACGGTGTGAGGTCCATTTGCATCCAGTGGAGGAATGTGTGCGGATTTGTTGTTGATGGGATGTCGAGGTCGATCATGACAACGGTGTAGGACGTCCCATTCAACTGAGACTTTGTCGCAAGGGTAGGCTGATTGGCCGTCGCTGGTGCGCGTTAGTCGAGTTGCTCTCTGGAAGCATACCTAGGGTAATGCCGGCACTCACTGCCTTTGGCAACAACAGCTCCATTTGTAGCAGGTGTGTTGCGGTACACGACCAGAAGGTCGACATTAGATGCAGGCGTAAAGCCAGACGGTGTACTTCCGGCGACTAGCGCCGCACTGGTCCCGAGAACTATCAAAGGCTTGGGGTACATTTTGATCGTTGGCGAAGGACAATTACTACTTAATATGACAGACCAGTGCTGGTAGGAAAGAATTTAGAAATCGAATGTATAAATTCAAGGCGTGGTGTTATGAGTGATGGTTCGGAGCGCCATGATTCATGAAGGTCCGCCTCTATGTATAAGCCAAAACCTTCACCTAGGTCTTGATGTTTATCAATTGCCCTCGGCGATAGGACTGCAGTCCGCGCTCTGGTATTACGAATGCACAGTCTGAAAATCCAATTTTCAAAACATGAACCTTCAGGCGCCACATACCGAACATGTCAAAATGCGCACCGGCGTCCATGCCTTAAGTTCTCCCTCGGTCTCCAACGCAGACGCGGGCGTCTGAAACACCCGTGGTGCATCGCGGACCCACTTCTTCAGCCAGAGACTCGCCGCAGATGCCTGTCGTCCTTCTGTATCTCGAAACTCAACGCGTGGACCGTGTTTCTGCCGCAAACTGTCGTCCTCCTGTTCTTTTCTTGGCGTGCTCGAAACAATTGGGCCAATCAATGAACTTTGCACCCAGCTCATCGGGCTGGGCCTGCTGATCATCTATTAATGATCGGCACCAAGCTAGCAACTCGGGACGAAAACATCTCGACTTTTCTCAAGTCCAGATGCGTCTTGATTGGGCACCACACACATTCCCTTGCTTCCACGTCAAACGAAGATTGCTCGTAAGTACGGGATATCTTCGAGGGTTGCGACAACGCGAGGGGCCATTGTACGCTACCTGGAGCTTTCCCCAGCGAATTAAGCGTATCGTCGCCTAGACGTTTGAGGCGACTCGGAGACGGAAAGTTAGACCTGGACTTGTGTCAGGCATGATGTTTTCATGTAAGTTTCCCCCTTGTAAGTAAGGTGAACAATGTTCATTTGAATCCCTTATGTTCCATGACAATAGCCCTTCCATTGATGTTCGTCAAGCCGACAGCAGTCATCAGCCGATACTTATATCAAATGTGGCTTTCGAGGTATGTGGGAGTTTGATCTCGTGTGTATTATCATATACCAGCCTCACAAGATCCCAAACTTGCCTTCCTTGACTGCTCCCTCCCTGCCCCGGACTCTGCTTCACCTCTCACACTACGCCTATGATGTTGCGGGTGTCACGTTGGTAGTGGTGAATGTAGCACAGGTCTTCCCCGTCGCGTCGACAGTAACCTGCGCAGCACCATCGTGCCCACTCGAGCACGCACCATCGCTCGCTACCAGCTGGCTGTTCTGAAAGCTGACCAAACTGGTGGACGTAGCACAGTCCTGGGCGAGGAACGTCGTGCCGTTGGATCCAACACAGGCCTGCTTATTTACCAGGTCCGAGCGGAAGCCTGCGGTGAATGTCCGCTGAACCAGCAAGACGTTCTGCCCGTTGAGGGTAGACGGCGTCATCTGCCTGTCGGCCGCCGTGTTCACACAGGCGGCGTCAACGATCTCGCCTATAGGGTAGAGTGAGTGTTAGCCCTCGTACGTTCCAGAGGACGCGGTATGAAGGTGTGTGCATGGGACTTCTCCCTTACCGTTGTTTCGAAACGTCAGACATTCGTTACCCGGCACTCCGCCGACTTCCTTGAAGACCTGTGTCGTGGTTCCCTGCTGGACCGCTCCCGCCGCTGCGTTGTTGGCATTGGCGTTGCCAGTACCCTTGCCCTTCCTGCCATGCAGCGTGCCTGCGGAGGCGCTGGCGGCGAGGACTGCGATGATGACGGTGAACTTCATATTTACGTACGGAAGACTGTTCAGACTTTGAGCTCTTGTCGTTCAAGATAGAATACTAAAGCATACAATAGAAATTAAAACGACCTGCGTTAACGAGTGAAGTCGATCTGAATGAGTGACGATGAAGCTGGGTCGTATCGGAAAGACCGCTGCACCAAAGCCGTTCCGTCCTAGTCTCTTATACAAATATCAATTCACTTTCATGAGCAGGTCACACTAGGTGCTTGCATCTGTGCTCCTTCATACACCTCACTTTCAAAGACGAGTCACTCATGCCGCGGAGCTGCTCAAGGATGTTGTCGATCAAATTTGTTTCAATGACCACCCAATAGCGGTACGAAAACCTTCGTCGTCGGGTAAACGTCAAGAGACTTTAAAGGCCAGGCATTGGTGGGTGTTTGGAATGTCGAAGCCACGATACTTGAACCTTCGCTTCGAGGCCGAGAACAGCGCTGGTCAGCCTTGGACTACCTAGGCACCGGGTACAGCCCCGCTGTTTGCCTCAGCGCCGTCTCCCCGCCTATCTACCTATCGTCCGGGAGGTCGCTTGTCCAAGTCGCTTCTTCAACGCCAAGCCTTGTGCTATGTAAGAGCCTCAGAAAGCGAGGGGGCGAAGCTCAGGGGTCAGACGTCGCATGTGGTAGTGGGCCCCCTGAGAAGGCGGCAGAGGCCGTCTCATCTTCGACCCATCACCCCCGGCACGCCCCACAAGATTAGCTATTCTACCCCGGAGATTCGCACAGATCATAAGCGATCTTTTAAGCATACTTTCCAGGTCCTGTTTTGAAGCTTCTCTCAGGGGAAGCCTGGCAAGTCAGCACAGATCAACGGCGGTCATCCATTCGAATGTGGGTTGACAGCCTACGGGTTGCGAGTCAAAGATGCACCGTGAGAACTTGGCCGTCTCGCAGGGATTGTGCCACGTCCTTTTGCAATCTGTGCTTCTCCGTCGTTGCTTTTCTGGCGCTAGTCATCTCGAAGCGAGTGAGTCGCTATTCAAATCAAATCTGCCCAGGTGATGAGCGTCTTGCTTGTGACTACATACATAGGTAAGTCGAGTAGAATTGAGCGCGTGCTGCACACAGGAAAAGACCTCCAAAGACATCTGAAGCCGTAACGGTTCACGTATGCCGGGGATAGAGCAGCCCGCATAAACCTGAACTTCCAACATGGCGTGACTCCCACGATGAAGTGGTTGGGTATTCTCCAGAGGGCCAGAGGCCAAGAGCATAATGGTAGAAGCTTCGATGTTGCCGCTTCGACCTGATAGCAAAATTACTAAAGTCGATTTGTTTACCACTCCTAGGCGAGAGGGATGCCGGGGTTGATAAGATGGCAGAAGGACGTTCACCTCCTCTCTAATTCCCTCAATGTCCTCTCGTTAGAGCCTTCGTATCGCAAAGAGACTCGATGGTACTCATACCGTCAACTTCGTTCCACATATCGCTTGTTTCTTGTTGACGGAACCTGAACTGTCTATTCCACTCAGATGAGGTGTGGGTAGGAATGGATTGATCATCCAAATCGTGCTTGAGGGTGTGATCAACGCGGAAACCAGGCACTACCTCCTAGGTACCTATTTAGGTACATAGGCACATTTATGATCGTTTTAACAAGGGCCTGGAGTTTACGATATATACAGCAGGAGACTGCAAGACCGTGAAGTCTCTCCGAATGGGTGACGATGCCGCCCAAAATTGGTCGACTCCTCCACGCGAGTAACCAGCGGCAGGATTTCGATTCCTGTGCTTATCGGATTCTTTCCCTAATTAATCCGACAAGCACAGGAATCAAATTCTTGTCGGTAACCAGAGGCAGATGCTATGCTCCCCTTGCTGCAAACCCTCAACCCAAGGACAGGAAACAAGCATATCCTGGCGCCAGGACTGCCTGGGTTTTGTGTCAGCCATGGGCCAACAGATCTGAATGATCCCAATCAACCTGTATCTGGCACAAACAATACATCGGCTCACAGGCCGACCCGGAGAGATCCAAGCAAGGCATTGGCGGCCAATATTCGTACATCGCCTAGCACAGCCAGGTTACGTCTGGATATTGTGCCACAACACGTGGCAGTGTTCTCTCTTCCAAAGCGATGCAACTATATCGGAACCTAAGCATGACAGGTCAGCCTAGACCTTTGGGTCAAAAGAGGAAGAAAAAGTAGAACGAAGGTGCGTGTGATCGTCCCGTGCCGAGCGGAAATCTATCAGCTCCAACCGAGGCAGCCTGTGCGTGCTTCCGAGACCCGATTGACGTATTCTAGAATCCAATAGCGTGGCCAGGTTCATGGCCGCGAAGAGGTCAGGCATGTCAAGATCTGGATGATGAGAGCCTTGTGTGTGGGAATGATAGTCTGAGGTAAGCGGGCGTCCTACCCGTGGACGATCTTTTCTGGGAGATTCTGTCGCCGGATATTAAGTATCTAGGTACCGTGCATTTCCCACGTGGCAAAATAGGTACGTGTTGGCGGGTGAAAATGCCATACATGGATACACACACACACACACACACACACACACGTACCGACCATTCTGACGCGGAAGCTTTCCATAACGCTGGAGGGAACACCTAAGTGTTCGATAGCACTCTTCCCACCTTGCTGAGCTACCACAAAAGGGCTCCAATCAGGAGACCTGACAAATAATGACATAGTATTTATCGGACTTTTGTCTGGACAGCTTGAGATATTTTCAACGCTATAAATTGACCCAGTGATGAAGTCACAGTACCACAAATATTGCACATGGCCGGCACAAGGCTTCCATAGACCGTTGCAAGTACTGAACGCCAAAATGCCGTTTCAGAAGTGTGGCTGTGGTTCTCCATTGGTCAATGTTGAGCGCACCCGGTCGGAACCATGGTCACAAACTACCGCTACTAGCTTAAGAGCACCGTTCTGCTCTGTGGAAAAGAATGGATGTAAGTAGAATGTACATCTATTGAACATTGCAAACAAGCGGGAATGTGTCGAGGTGGAAGAAACGCCCCCGGTGCCATGGGCAAAGGGAGGCCTGTGGTTGAGCATCCTAGGGTAGATATTTGGATTACAGTCATTCCTCCCTCAACCCATTCAGAATCAACCCAGGGCCAAATTGGAGTGTCTTACCTGCAAAGAGGCAAGACAATTTGGTCAATACGGCAAGGGTGGTCAGCTGACCCGCCATATGTACTTCCCACCGCCACCAGTACTGGATCTCAACCTTTCCTCTTTCTGTTGAGGCCAGGCACGACCAACCAATCCTCCCTTGTGCAGGTATGACCCCTGATACGGTACAATTCGTACTTATATGAAGCGCGTATTTCGAGCCTGTACTTTTACGTTGTTCAGGAGGAGCCCGAGCTTAGCCGGCACGAAACGCGACATGGAAATTCCAGGAGGTCCAATCCCGTACTTGGCTGCCACTGAGCTGGTGTTTCTGTTCAGCTTCACTTCAGCCATCCGCATCCAAAAGAACCGGCAGCTCCTGCGACTGGCGGCCGTGATACCCTTGGCGGTGTTGACGTTGTTCCTGAGGGATGCTTTGTTCGATTTCTGCACGGCTTTACAGTGTCGGGGAAACGTGACGGGATGGCTTGCGATCCAGCTCTTGAATGCCTCGGAACTCCTTTGGGTGTCAAGAGTGGATGTTGCATCTCTGCTTCCTACCAGCCCAGACTCGAAGGTGTCAATGGTATCGTTGGCAACGAGGGCAACGGCACTGCTCTGGAATGGCCGAAGGATCGGGACGCGTTGGGAGGTCAAGAACCTGCCTGTGAGGAAAGCGGAGAGTCGAATGCGCTTCGTTCTTGGACGACTTCCGGTCATTTTTATGACGTGTCTGTTCATGGGCCTCTTGGGTTTCCTTCCGCAGCCGCAACCCTCGATGATCAGCACAGGCAAGGAAAGTCTCCTAGCAACATCTTCGATGGAGGATATCGCCTTTCGGATCATTGGAACGATTAGCTTTTGGGCATCACTTTACGCTGTGATACAGATCTTGACTGATCTGACCTCCGTTCTTACTGTTCTTCTGGGCGTGTATACACCTAGCGAGTGGCCCGCGATTTTCGGTTCGATAACAGAGGCATATACCATACGCGGATTTTGGGGGTGAGTATTCTGGTACTCGGCTTCAACCCCGGGCTGTGGCTAAAAGACGGATTGATGCAGGAATTTCTGGCATCAGTGCCACCGACGGATGCTTTCAGGTCACGCCGACGCCATCGTTGGCGCCGTTCCGCCTTTGCGAGACAATCGCCTCATCTCCCGCTATACCCGTCTTTTCATTGCGTTTCTCATATCCGGTCTCTTCCACCATGTCTCCGACCTTGCGGTTGGTCTCTCGTCTTCTCAGGCGGGATCCAGGGTATTTTTCTATGTGCAGCCTCTTGGGATCATCATCGAGGACACGGTGCAAACACTCCCGTGGTTTCCGCGCGGCGTCCGAAGGACCATTGGCTACATATGGGTATCGACGTTCCTCGTCTTGGCTACGCCACTGTGGTTTTATCCATCTCTAAGGAAACAAGCGGCGCCGAACCACAGAATCGAGCTGTTTAACCGGGGTGGAATGCCCTCCGATACGCTGTCAAATCTTACCGGAGGATAGATTCTCTGTCTCAAGGAGAAACGTGAAAGTGTGATACAAGTAATGGAACTGCTGTACAGTAGCCACTTGAACATGGCAAGACTCCACCCAAGACTTACTAGGGAGGACAAGGCATCTCAGCTCACCGAAAACAAATAAAGGCCGGCAGTCGTTCGAAAGCTTGTTGGACCCGCCAACAAAGTCACCCGGTTGGCAAGTGGCTTTGAGAACGATCCCAAATGGCTTGAACGCAAGATCAAAAGAAAGGCATTTGCAGAAACACGAGCCCTTCCAGTCTGACATCACTTGCCTGAGACCAGTGTGTCATAGCATGAGCGAGCTGGTCTGATTCGGAAGAGGCGTCTGTCCTCCTAAGATCAACAACTCAGAGCTTGGCAGAAGCCGATGTATGCGCCGCCCAGCTTTCTAATATACCGTTCTTGCTGCTGGCGAGTCTCTCTTCCGTGACTTGATATATACTGGGAACACGGGTGCCTTTGAAATCTGTGCAGCCGATTGCCATTCTGGCCACGCCTTTTGCTGACAAAAATACCTGGGGCATTCCGTGCCCCGTGAAGCCGGCCACCACATATTGGTTCGGCCGCCTTGGTAGCGCCCCGACGAAAGGACAGCTGTCTGTAGAGTATCCCATGACTGATAAGAAGGGCTTGTCAGTCTCAGCCGTGTGGATTGGGGAGGGGATCAAAGGGGCAAGAAGACCTACTTCCTGTCCAGACCTTCTCAGTATAGGCACCCGAGTTCTCCCATCCTTTGAAGTACCTTTGCATGTAACCGTCAAAGTGGCGATGTGCACTGCCGGTAGTGATAAGCTTGTCGTCCTCCACGTTATTATACCAGCTGTCAAGTTCATGGTAGAATTTGGACCGCGCACCACCGACAATGATGCTGCCGTCTAGCCTTGGGATCATGTACTCGTACTCGGTCGGCGACCAGCGCATGATGTAGCTGTGTGGGAGCAGCGGTGCTGGCTTCTTGTTTTCCGGGACCACGATTCTGCTGCAAATGCCCTTCACTGGCACAATCTTGTCCTCAAATTCCGGCAAAATAGAGGAGGTATATCCGTTGGTGGCGTAGATGATCTTTTTCGCCTTGAGATTGCCCCTCTCCTTCGTCGTCAACGTGTAATACCCCTGCTCGTCGGCAGCATCAGACACGCCCGTCACGGGGCTATGAGTCTGCAAGTTCACACCGGCGTCCACCGCCTTCTGCAACAGCGCCATGATGAGCTTGTACGGCCATAGATGGCCCGCCGAGTAGCTCAAACATGCTTTTGCGCCTTTGACGTCTGATAGTTGCTGCGCTTTTGCCGGGTCACCCTCGTAGAAAACGTCCTTCATCACGTCCACGCCGGCCTTGCGGAGCAGCTCGGCGCCGGCCTTCATCCGCTCGTGAATGGATTCTGTCATCAAGGCGTCGACAGCTCGAGTCAGCACGAAGTCGCACTCGATCTGCTCCTCCTCGACGACGGCCTTGACTGCACTCAGTGTTTCGGCCTCGAAGGCGGCGCACTCAGCAGCCACCTTCACGCCATGAGTTACGGCCAGAGACGATGGCCGGTTGTACGGATCTGGCTTGAGATGCCCGCCTTGCCTTTCCGTCAGCAAACCAGTCCAACGAAGTCCAGGAGTTCCGTACCATTTCGACCCGTTGCTCCCGAGCAGGCCTCCCGAGCCTCCAGGATCGCTATCGAGGGTTTCGTGATGCTTTCATCTTTGCACTGTCTCAAGATGTGATAGACAACTGAAGCCCCGGCATATCCGGCTCCCACAACTGCAATATCAACCCTCGGCGGAAGTTCCGGAGTGCTGCGGTGATTGTCTAGAGGGTGCAGTTCTGTCCTCCAAAACGGTTCGGTGGAGTTTGGCACAGGCAATGCAGAGGGCGCCATGCTGCTCTGAATCAAGTTGTCAAACAACAAATAAGCCTCAGTGGCTCGAAGTCCAGAGACGCTGCACCGGATGAGGCTCTGCCCGGCGCCGTTATAACGTGCAGGCGAGTTTTCAGGGTGGCACCGGTCCCAGTGAAAGTTGAGCCGGTCGGTGGAACCTCGGTGGCGCGCCGGAGATTATCAAATGCACCGTGCAGGTTGTGTTTCTTTGGAAAGACGGAGATCCGGTCAACCACAACCTTAGACTGCAATGTCCCGGCCCGGTCTGATCCTGTGGTTTGACACTAGCGTAGACTTGGAGTTGTAGTAGTGTGGTCCGGACACTGCGTTCATCAATAGACCTGAAGTTGCCATGCCAACTTAGAAGGGCTCATGTTGCATAACTACTGCATGTATCGTGTCGCATCGGATCAGCAGCGATCATAAATGTCTGCGGCGAGCACATCTGCGATAACGGGAGTCGAAGCAATCTGCTGCGCGTCTGAAACGTAAACACAATATGGGATGGCTTCAATTTGTCGTACTGATCGGTAACTTCTACAGAGTAGCGGCTATAATTCCGTCTGCCATCTCCGGCAAAGTTGGCGCAACAACGTCCAGCTCCCCAAATATCTGGTGAAGGGGCTCAGCCTCAAGTATCGTAGAGTACGCGCCGTGGAACCTAGTTGTCTCTGTCAGCAAAAAGGGACTTGAAACTGCTACGCGTGGCATCCGTAAGAATGTGATTCGACTCACCCGACCGTCCTTGCCGTCGAGACATCCCACATGTGCGCAGCTGCAAACCATGGCCGCTTGCCATCCTTGGTCAGCCTCTCCAGGAGGGGCTTGTATGCACTCGGCACAGGTTTCGCGACGCCTGCCGTGTCGCAGCTGAGCAGGTTCTCCGCGGGCATGTCCACGCCCGCCAGCTTGAAGTATCCGCCCACCCTGGCAATGTCGGCGGCCGTGAAGCACCATACCGTGAAGCCGGCATCGCGCAGCTTCTCTACACACTCCTTCGCGCCGGGCCTCAGGGAGAGCTTCTTCCACTCGCCCACAAGCCACGCGACGTCCTCATCCGTGGCGAACTCTCTGGGCTTTGGTACGCCCGCGTAGAGGAGCATCCGGTAGAACAGGGCGCCAAACAGCTCGAAGAAGGGCTTGTACCGGCCCGAGAGTGAGAGATAGGTGTATTCTCTTTCTGTGGTCTCGATCCAGCACATGCCCAGCAGGCTCGAGTTGATTCCGGCTGCTTTGAGCTTATCGCCTAGCCGCTGGTCAAGTGCATCGAATAGGTGGTCGTAAGCCACAAGCGTGCCAACGACGTCAAAAACCACGTCCTTTGAAGCTGAAATACTCATGGTGGGGTATTGATGCTATTGATAGTCTGCTTGGAGCAGGTGGTACGAGATCGAGGAGCGGTGAGTGGATACACGAGGTACTATTGAGCCAGAATGAGCGGACGGGGGATGTCAATTGGCACGAGGTCTCGATCCGCCGTGATGAACGGTCGTCCGTCAGGAAGCATTTAAGACGCGACTCATCCTCTGGTCTAGATCCTCGAGTCGGGCGAGTCGTTGTCTGGACTCTGGCGCACCAAGCTCCGGCACGGCGATCGGAAGTGGACCGGCACATGCAACCCATGGTGAGGGGGCCGGATCCGAGCGCCTACAGTACTTTCTACACGGCGTTCATGCGGGGTGATAAGCCTTTGAGAATGGGCAGTGTCTCTCCCTTTCCCCACTAGATCCCCCCCAGGGTCCCCCGAGACATCGCCGGGACGTTTGCCTTGTTGTGGCCACTCATCACCGGACCGGTTCCACTCGGCAACGATAATGAGTCAAGGCAATGATTGACCCTTTTCCAGGCGACCCTGCCAGACGAGAGCCTGGTCAGTCTCCATTAAGCTCGTTCCTCATTTGCTCGCATTTCCGACCTTTTACCTGGTATCAGGAGCAACTATCAGCAATTATGGGATCCAGGCCCAGCAGCTTGGCGGGAGCAATGCGTTTGCAGGCTGTCGGCTTATCTTCACCTCGAAACGCAACCACAGGGTGCCACTGGCCCAGAGCTGATCAGACTTGAACATAGATAACCGACTGCCGTGGATATGTCGAAGAAATAGAGAAGACCAATCTCTGGATGACTAGCGTCTGGTCAACCTATCGTCGAACGTGATACGGAACCGAGCCATTTCAACTACTGCAGCCTTGTCAAGGGGACAGCGCGTCAGCATGGCATACGAGAAGAGCTCCTCCCCGGAGAAGGGTGCGAATGTTGGGGACACCGAGCTTGGACAGACATCCAGCCGTGAGGGCGACATCGCCGTCCTTGATGTGCCTATGGGCAATGGAGTCGACACGGCCGGATACGCCCGCAGGTTGAACAAGAGACAGATCATGTTCATGACCTTCGGTGCTGGGATAGGGACAGGTCTCTGGGTGGGCACGGGCACGGCTCTCAACGCCGCTGGGCCCGGAGGAATCGCCGTCGCCTACACCTTTCAGGCCTACATCGTCTGGGTCTTGTACATGTCCATTGGCGAAATGTCAGCCTACCGACCCGTCCACGGAGGTTTCATCCGTATGGCCACCGAGTACGTCGACCCAGCCCTCGGCTTCGCAGAGGGCGTCAACTTCTGGTTCCAGTGGGTCATGATCATACCTGCCGAGATCACCGCCGCCGTCAGCGTGCTCAAGTACTGGGACGGCTGGCAGAAGATCCCGCTGGCCGGATACATCACCATCTTCCTGGTCATCACCGCCATCCCCAACTTTTTCCCGGTCCGTATGTATGGACACATCGAGTACGGCATGAGCTGGTTCAAGATCCTCGCCATCTTCATCGTCATCGCGTACATGTTCATCATGACCTCGGGCGGCGTCCCCGCGACGAACGGCCCCATCGAGTTCAGCTACTGGAAAGACCCCGGCGCGTTCACGGACATGAAGGGCCTGTCCAAGGCCTTCGTCCAGGCGGCGTTCAGCTTCGGTTCCGCGCAGCACATCGCCATCATCGCGGGCGAGGCCACCAAGCCCCGGGAGACCATCAAGTCGGTCGTCATGCCCATCTTCTGGCGCATCTTCCTGTTCTTCATCCTGAACATCTGGCTGGTGGGCATGTGCGTCCCCTACACTGACCCGGACCTGGTCAACGGCGAGGGCACCATCGGCAGTCCTTTTGTCATCGCGCTCAAGAGGGGCGACCAGTACGGATTGGCCCATGCCATCAACGGCTTCATCTTCTTGACTGTCATCAGCTGCGGCATCACAAGCTTCTACATCTCGAGTCGGTCGCTGACGGCTCTCGCTGACATTGCTCTCGTCCACCCTATCTTTGGCAAGAAGGACAGCAGGGGCCGGCCATGGCTGGCATTAATATTGAGTGGTGGTCTCGGCGGTGGCCTGTCATACCTCAACGTCAACTCGACCGCTATCGAAGTCTACAACTGGTTTTCGTCTCTGGTAAGTCACATTCTGTATTTTTTGACATTCAGATTTCAGTATTGACCTTTCACATTTCTAGGTATCGATAGCGACATTCATGGGCTGGATCACCATGCTCACGACACACATCGGCTTCCGTCGTGCGCTCAAGGTCCAGGGCATCGACCCCAAGACACTGCCCTTCAAGGCGCCGTTCGCCCCGTATCTTCAGTACCTCGCCCTCGTGTGCACATTCTTCATCATGGGCTGCGAGCTGTATCTCGCTCTGTTCGAGGACGGTACCCCAACCGCGAAAGGATTCTTCTCCGTGTACCTGGCGTGTCCGCTCTTCATCTTTGACTACATTGTGTACAAGGTCAGTCCCAACGTCGAGCAGTCGGGTTGGGCGAGGCCTGTGATGCTGACAAGTGTATAGTTATGGTACAAGACCAAGTTCGTCAAGCCGGCAGAGGTTGACTTCAGCGAGGCGTTCGCGTACGATGCGGAGGACAAGGCAGAGGCAGAGGCCGAGGCAGCTGCGCGGGTTACTGAAGGTGAAAAGCCGAAGAGAAGATGCGACCCAATACAGACGGCCAAAAATATCGTCCTGGGTTGAAGACATTGTGGTATGGGGCCAAAGGCATGGCTTAAAAGGCATCTCAAATAGTAATTATCGAGACTTGTTCGAACTTGTGCATGGGGCCGCCCTTTCAACAGCGGTGTGGAAAGGTCTTCTTGGTTGAAGTCACCAATGCCATCAAGGGAGTCCATGCCAACCATCTAGAGCACCCAGCTCAGGAAATCCACCAAACAGCCCGAGATCATCTATCTGCTCGAAGGCGATGCCCGCACGGGTTGGTTCGACCATATTCAGCCACCTTGCAGACTCCGGGCTATGTTCCGTCATGCCAGCCACTGAAGCCGGCCAGCCCGGCCGATCGGCCGAAGCCATCCCTCCACCCGCGAACGCCGGAGACATGCCCGTGTCCGCGAAGGTCGCCTCTTCAATGGGGTCAGCATCGGGAGCAGGCCACAGGGAGGCCCACTCTCGGAAGCGCTCGTAGCCGGTCTTGCCAGCATTCGGTGGCTCGTGATGCTTCCCCTCCTCGGCGGCCTCGTCTCCGCGCTCCCTCTCGAGCTCGGGCCCCACGACCTGTTGCGCCTGCTGCATCTCGTGCAGCCTGCGGACGGCGATCTCGAGGGCCTCGATGACGCTCGTCTCGGACTGCGTGGAGACGTTGCCGGCGGCCATGCGCCGGATCAGCGACATGCCCAGGTCGACGGCGGCCTTCAGCGCGGGCGTCTGGGGCCCGTTGACGCTCTGCGCGAGCATGACGAGCAGCGAGGCGCGGCAGGAGCTGAACTCGGTGTAGCTGGACCCGGCCAGGCCGCAGGTCTCCTGCAGCGTGCAGAGGAGATCGACCACGTTCATGGCGGCTTCGACGGCTCGGACCACGAGTGCTGCCCGGTTGCGAGGTCGACGGCGTTGCTCGGGGCCTTTGTCGGCCGCTGCTGGGTCGGCGGCGTCCAATCGTCGATTGGCTCCTGGGGAGGACATGGCTGCTGGTGAAGTTCCGCTCGCCTGGGAGAATATGAATGGCCGGCCGACGAAGATGTCGTTGAGGTGGAAGCAGAGTTTCAAGTGGATGTTGGAGCGGAAGAGCGGTGACGAGGGTGATGTATTTTGCACATCGGCGGGGAGTGCTGACCACCATTCGCGGAGAGACTCGCAGATATCGATGATGCGTTCAAAGTACGTCGGCTGAAGATTCTTGGGGCATCTTCGAAGCAGGGTTCTGGTGATTTGGTGAGTACCTAACCAAGAAGAATACAAAGGGGAGAGGAGCGCACTCACATTGCGTTCGCGACGTCGCCGAGCCGCAGTGTCATGTCTATCAAAGCGGACATATTCTTGATGTTGGAGACCTCGTCGTGTTGTTTGAATCTGGTCAAGTCTTTTGGCAACTCGGCGTCCACCTCCGTCGGCGCAATCGATGGTGGACGACCGTGCAACACGCTCACTCGTCTGCCGACCAAGTCAGCCAGAATTCTCGTAGGTGAGGAGAGGAGTATGGTGGCACAACTCACCTCTCAACCGTATAGACAGTCCACCAGAGTCGATTGCGCGTCTCGATCGTCCATGCATCCAGATCGTTGCCCGCGTACCTCCGGTGCATGCCATTCTGGATGGCCATCTTGATGCCGAGCCCCAGGTACGTGTACGCCAGCCCCTGCGTGTCCAGAGGCAGTGCGTAGTGGGCGAGCAAGAGACAGGCCTGCACGCTCTCCATGGAGGCGATGGTGATGATGTCCGGGATCAGCTTGGAGGCCATCTGGTAGAAGGTCACCCCGACGTCCGAGTCAGCACCGCCTGGCAGGTTCGGGATATTCTTCTCCTTGCTGCCGATCTTCGCGTCATTCGAGGGCCCCGCTGCCATGTGCGCGAACTGGGTCCCGATGGCGAGCACCATGAGCACGGAACACACCCACGCCGAATCCTCGCTGGTCACATGGCCCGGCGCTTCGTACACAAAGTCCAGCTTCTTCCGGATCCACGCCTCCTCGGCGTAGAAGCAGTTGACTTGGGCGAACTCGAAGTAGACCTGCACGAGGAAGGCGGACACGGCCCGGGGAGGCAAGCAGTGCAGCACACTCTGCACCAGAGTCTTGGGCGACTGGAGCTGGGTGGCTCTCCAGTATTCCATGATCCGCATGCCGGCTTGGCCCCTGGGGAGACCCCGGCCAGGAGGCGGTGGCATCGAGCTGGAGGCATTTCGCAAATCCTTCTTGATGATGGGAACGGCAACATCCGAGTCCAGGCATTGACTCAGCCTCCGTCTCAGCTTTTGTGAGAAATTCCAGTGCGAGAACTCGCCAGAGTAGTCTGCTCCGAGGTCAGCGCCCGGTCACGTGTGCAGATGGGGCGAGGACGGGCTTACGCGCTGTGCTTTGGGATAGTGTTTTGACAGTGAAATTCTCGTCTTCCAGCGTCAGGTCATCCAGGTCCTCGGCCCCCCCTTTGGTACTGCTGACGTCGCTCCCTGGCCCCGCTCGCTGCCCGGCTTTGTCTGCCATCCGGCGGAGGTTGTTGAGGTCCATCGGCACATCTCCCAGGAGATGCTGCACCAGCCTTTCGAGGCACTTGGTGCGCTCTTCTGACCGGATGCTGTCTGCTCTCGCAAGGCTGGCCGCCTCGACGGCGCCGTGCGAGGGGCGGGACGCGGTCGACGGCCGGCTCCTCGCGGCGGAGGCGCTGGACCTGGACGCACCGTTCGCTGCGGAGACCGCAGGAGGGGCGAACTCGCAGTCCCTCCCGGAGCGCGTGCACCGCGCACATGGCTGTTGGCCGTCGCACTTTTCCTTCAGCCGTCGACATCGCTGGCATGCCTTGGCCGAGCGGACCCTCGCGTTGTCTGCGACCCGCCGCCGCTTCGGCTGTGGAGTCGCGAGGCCCTTCAGGTTCTCGTCCGAGGCGTCGTCCTCCAGCTGCTCCTGGTGTGGCTCGTCTTCTTCTTCCACCACCGACGCCGGCCTTTTCGGTTCAGAGACGGTGATTGACGCCATTGCCATGAGACGCCACTGTGTTGATCATTGTGGGCAAGGAACAGAGAAGACGGTCCCCATCTCTCGGGGAGATTTAATCGACATTACGAGAGTCTACACGCGCTCTCGGGTTATCGATTCAGCGACTCGAGTCAGATAAGCGTGCACCAGTGACAGTGGACTGGCGGTCCACTCCTAGGGTCTCCCCTCCTCGTGGCCTGTGGACCGGGTGGGCATAGTCGTATTCTAGCTGGACCCTTTGGTCTGGGGACCCCAGAACCGACATCCGACAGTTTTAATGTTCCTGAGCCCCTGAGTCCCTGGTCGTGTCTGGACTCTCAGCCAAGGGACAAGGAATAGGGGACGTCAAACCCGACCAAATGCACCTCCGACTCACATACTGGAAGGGAAAGCGTCCTTTTTTGGAGCGTATAGACAATCTAGCTGTGCGTGAGACGGACACTCAGTCGTGGTGATGGAGACGCAGTAGATAGAGTGCCCGAAATACTGTATACTGTATACAATAAGCCGATATCGGATCTCTTTTATTGGTTCTATTTTCATTCTTACGTCACCAATCGAGCCTTGTTACAACTTCATGCCAAGTGCCTTTTCCAGAGGGCCGACACAATGGACATTTCCCTCAAGTGTTCACTAACACTCACGACAAAGTTGTCCTGAGGAGTGAAAAGACCACACTATGGCTGCAAACACGTATACTCTGGCCAGCCGCGTAAAGGTACGTCTCAAGTCCGAACAATCTTGCCTCAACCCATCAATGTGTGTGCACGAGCCAAAGTGAGGGCCCGAGGCTGACGACTCGAGTGGAATCCAGCTGGCTACCGGCCAGACCATGCCACAGATACAACTTGGGCTGTACATGATGTCGGGGAGGGAGGCCACGTCCTCGGTCCGCTGGGCCCTCGCAGCCGGGTACAAAGGTTTCGACTGCGCCCAAATGTACCACAACGAGCGGGAGGCAGGCAAGGCGATCACGGATTTCCTCGGCAGCAACGAGAACACAGAAGGCCTCGGGAGGGAAGACGTCCACTACACGACCAAGCTCGCCAGCTGCAGCACCAATTACGATGCCGTCAGGCGCAGCATCAAGCAGTCCGTGGACGTGTGCGGGCTGGGCTACGTCGACCTGATGCTGCTGCACAGCCCCTACGGCGGCAGGGAGGCGCGTCTGACAAGCTGGAGGGCCCTGGAGGATGCCGTCGAGTCGGGCGAGGTCAAGATGGCTGGCGTCAGCAACTTTGGCAGCAAACATGTGAGTGCCGAGACGACGTCGGGCCGGAAGGGAGAAGCAAACAACGCCCAAGAGGGGGGGCCGGCTTGTGATTGTGTTACTGACGCACAAGATGTTTGCTCAGGTTGAAGAGCTGATGGCATCCAAACCAAAGGTTCACCCCGTGGTGAACCAGATCGAGGTGCACCCGTTCAACACGCAGACGGGTATCAGGGAGACGTGTGCCAAGCACAATATCGTTGTGGAGGCCTACGCTCCGCTGGCGAGGGCTATGCGGATGAAACACCCCAAGATCCTTGCGCTGGCGAAGCAGTACTCGTGTACTCCTGCTCAGTTGTTTGTCCGGTAAGTTGTGAGCGTCACTGGTGTCAATCCGTGTCGAACTGACGAGGTGTAGCTGGGGCTTGCAGCACAACATGGTCACACTGCCCAAGAGCTCGAAGAAGGAGCGTCTGATTGAGAACGTCAAGGTGAATGGCTTCGAGATCTCAAAGGAGGACTTGTCAACCATGGATGGACTGGACGAAGGCCTCGTCACGGACTGGTGAGTTTACGTATGTGCCCTTGGGGGGCTTGACTGTGAGCTGATAACTTTGACCAGGGACCCCACCGATGCACCCTGATTAGCTTGCATGTTTGAAGGAGGCAGTGACTATCCTGACGAAGGGCAAGCAGTACAATGTTTTAGAGTCAACAACTAGAGTCAACAACACTGGCATGGGCTTCTTCACGCATAAATAGTAATTATCGACTCAACAAAGCAAACTTTAGTAGAACTTGGTTTGCTGAAGAAGGCAATGATAAGTAAGGGAAAACCACAAGTCCGGTTTGCTGCTCAACATGTTCGTGTATATTCAAGCTGCCTACCTAGGTAGTCATCGAGACCACAAATGCCTTGTCCGAGCTTTGGCACCAACTACTGATAATTCGAAAATATTGACAATGCGTCCACATACGAGCCCAAATCTGAGTATTGGAATCGTTATGGTTCTTGGAGAATATCTGCAGCTTTCCAAGGAACTATCGCGGGCGCTGTCGAAGGAAGACCAGGGATTGCAACTGGCTCCAACCGATAGCCAAAATAACAGCACGGTCGGAAGTAATACCTGCGGCTTCTATTGGGATGGTGGTACGTATCCCAAGTGTCGACGAATCCATGCGATTAATTCAACTGACAGAGTAACACAGATGTACTTGCCACCAAGACATGTTCATCAAGTGCCAGCTGCATAAACTCACAGAACTGGCGGGGCTGTTGCCAGAACGACAACTGTGGCGCCCCAATCCCCACAATCTGCTTGCCTTACTCCGTCGCAACCACAGAATGCACTGACACTTCCGCAACTACAGGATCAGTTTGTTGGTAAGTCCCTCCGAGGGCCAATCCCCATTCACGTTTCACCGCTATCAGAGACGAATACACAAAGTCAATAGGGCCTGACGCGACTGACATCCCTCTCAGCACTGATAGTAGTAGTCCGCACTGTCAGCAATGGCTGTGGTCCACAACGGTACCGAATGGCCCGATCTTCACTATGCAATATTGCGGTCAAGGCGGTAATAGGTCTTTGTTTGAAGCCGAACCAACTGCGATCTTGAGTACTCTCACTAGTGGCTGGATCACGCCCATTGCGACCTTTACCAGTTTCGTTGACATTACGACTACTAGTACTACCACTGTCTGGGCCAACCCAACACAGAGTACATTGCGGACAGAGACGATGACCTCCACCCCAACAACAAGTTCAGCTGGGATCACTCCCACTGGGAGTGAAACTCCATCACTGAATCCTCCTCCGCGCTCCCAGACTAATGTCGGCGGGGCAATCGGAGGTGGGGTTGCTGGGGCATCGCTGCTTGTCCTCGTAGTCGTTGGGATTGCAGTCTGGTGCAGAAAAGGGCCCAAGCGTGCTCCACAAGTGAATGATAACCAGACAGACAATCTCGAACTGCGAAGCTGGAGGTACTGAAAGTAGGCAGCGATCTGCCCTTGCGCTAAGACCGAGAGGAACTCCATTCGGCTGTGGCAGGAGTGAGAAAGCTTGGAGACCTTGATAGATAACAGTCAATGTAGGTAATACATGTATGGTAATAGTCAAGCTACTGGCAAGACCGCTCGCCACAGATGATCCTTTTGTTTGTGTCGGCTCTAGCAAGCCTGAATCCTCGGAGGTGGCAAATACTCGTGATTGGTAGGAGGGAACAGCGTTCCACACAGTTCAGTTCAATCAGTTCAGTTAGCAGTCTTAGTTCACAGTTTCAATCAATCCTCACAGTCAGTTAGTTCGTTTTTTTAGCAGTTGACTACAGTCCAACTAGTTAATATGCCAGATCTTCAAGTTGCCCCATATAAAGACTAGTAGCCCTACATCGTAGCTTGATTTTAGTGTATTAGTCTACATTATTGCTTTTAGCTTTAGTATTTTAACCCTGCTAAATGTAATTCCAGCCCACAAACAATATAACAACGGCCTACAAAGATTAGTTTTGCTTATATTTTTGCTAGCCAAGCGGTTTCTATTTTCCCTCTCTCTCATTCTCTCGTATATACTAACATCTTCAAAGCCTATAATATCTCTCAACGCCCTCAACTTGCTTAGTTACCCATTGCAACACCGATCTATACAAAGTTAAATCAAGGCTTATAACCCTAATCAGCACCCATTTAATACACTATCGTAAGCCTCTCTATTGCTTAATTGGGTAATCAAAATAAGCAGTCTAAGCAGTTAATAAGCCTGAAATTTCAGCCCAGTTAACAGTTTGGCCTAAATTTAGCAGTGAACAGTTTTGGTATCTTAAACTGAACTGACTGAACTGTGTGGAACGCTGGGAGGGAATGTGAAGGCTGTTACTTCTGTTCTGATGCAATGTTCTAATCCTTGGCAGGAAAAAAGCAAAAATACACTGATGTTAGCTCTTTCTTCCCCTCCTCACTCTTCCCCCCCCCCCCCTCTTCCTATATGGCTGAGAACGGAGTACAGCGACCAAACCGACATGCCGCTCTCCAAACGACCAACTGTGTCCGAATCTCATCTTGCGCTTGTGTAAATATGAGTGCCAGTCACACAGTTTTGTTCAATATCAATGCCAGACATCCTTTCAAGTTCCGAGGTGGTCTATTCTTGGGCATGAGGGAGTCAAACGTAACGTTCAAGTCCACAGCCGCAACCCGTGTGACGGTTGCTGGCCTCGGGAGGAAGAGATGCCAATTGGCTGGAATGATCACGCGTTAGGGGGTACTTAATTTAATCAGTTTGCATGGCACCACTCTCGTGTGCTGCTGGAAGGCTGTGTGCGGTTCTCTGCGTTACATTGTACTATGGCTTCAACGCCTGGAGTTATGAACATGCCCGCAGCAATTTGAAATACGTATGTACGCAGTCAATACTTATCTAGGCTGCAGTCGTGACCATCATTTTACCAACAGCTGCAATCATCTCATATCTGTCGTCCAAGGCTCGGAGGGATATAAAGGTGCAGTATTTCAACGGAATTTACTATATTGTCCGTCAACGTGCTGATGCCGAGTGCCAGAGATCACCAGAAAACCTGCGAGAACAAACGCAAACTCGACTATCTTGCCAGCGGCTGCCGTATTGATCTACAGGTACGCATGAAAGATTCCAAGGTTCACGATACATCTTCACGTGTGCAAGAAGCTGACATCCTCACTGCTCTCTAGTTTACGGCTCTGGGGGCCCCGAGATCCTGAAAACAGACTTTTCCTACTTCCAATTTGGTCACATTGGACCCCCAGCCTTCGCAATGCATAGCATTTTCCGCGATGATGACGTTCCGCCACCACAGGCAACATCGATAAGCGCACCAACAGGCAGTGGGAATGGCACCGGGAATTCGACCATACCAGGCGGATTCAACGGTTATGTCCGCACCAAAGTTCTTCTGTACACCGTACTCGGGGTCGTCGGGTTCCTTTTTGCCGCTGCTTTTGCCATTGGCTGTTGCTGCAAATGGTATAGAAAGCGTTCCAAGAAGGCTATTGACCGAGCGGGCAACTTCCAACTCAACTTCACTAGAGGCGGCAAATGAGAGAAGGTTTTCGGCAAATATTTTGAGAATTGATGGGATTTTAAAAGCAAGGAAGACGAGTGGAAAGTATTGGGAAGATTAGCAATCCTCACTAGCCCCACGACCACACTTCGCACACGTCACATGCTGCTTTTCCTTTCCCAAGATTTCGATTGTGGTAAAGCTGTCGTGTATGCATACATAATCAAAGTATTTTGAAATTGCTCAGAAAATGCTACCCTCCCGAAGTCGTCTTGTGGCTGCACACATCGTGATCAACACAATGCCGTGTTGTGTCTGCCATTGATTTCGTTGTAACAAACAAATCTTACAAACCAGTGACGTGTGGTTCTGTCTGAATATACCAAGCAGATTCGGTTGGCAAAGACAAGGTAAATATTCCAAGTCGATGAAATTACTACCTAGGTATTCTGTCAGCAGAATTCCCCACGGTCCGTAGCAGATAATCTTTCAAACTGTCCAGCGGATCTCACTCATCACATGGACAGCAAAAAGGATCAAGGAGGTACCCGTGGACAAGAAGTCGGTTGAGATACCCATTGCTCAATATTAACTGACATTTGCAACTACAACAAATTGACATGAACGTGGAAACCAGCAACACGCACCAACCTGGGACTTCCAACTCACACCCCTCCAGAACGTATGGTACCTGGAGGAATGAGAACACGGCCGAGAGCCTGATGTGTGCGGACAAAGGCCTCCAATCTGCTAGTATCTAAATTTGTCAGTGGAGCTATATGCACTTTGTCACACCGGGGGCTGTGTGATGCGCTACAATGCAGTGCGGCCCTGGAACGGTGCTACGCGTCCCGTGACGTAAAGCTGTGCAATGCAAACGCTTTCCTTGACCTCGTTGTTGTATTTCCGACGATTCGAGCTTGACTTTGCGAGCCTTGTATAGAGAGAGTCAGCTTCGTGTGAGCTATTGGGGCCGGAAATGGCATCTCTTCCCGGTTTCCTCCTAGAGGAGCCTTTTCCACTCTCCAAATTCACCACGGACTGCCTCCACATCTATCAAGCTTGTCGTGTTGAAGTGAGACTCCCATCCGCTCATTCCTATACCCAAAGGATCCGAAGGCAAGTCCTCCAATTCCTACCACGCCAGACCCTATTGACAAGACCATTGAGTGGACAGAGAACCTTCCATTGCCCACCGACCGTTCTCGAAGACACGGCGTTCTATATTACAGAAGCCATAGCGCTCAGTTCTCGCCATGGCTGACTCCAATTCCACAACCGCATTGGCAGTGCTCGGGCTCAATGTTACACAACCTCCAGCGCCAACCAACACGACGCCAACAAGTGGCACGAATGACTCCTCCCCGACCTGGACGGTGATTCTCGTTGGAGTTCTGGGCCCTCTGATGACTATATTTATCATGGGCTGCCTGGGATGGTGCTGCTTGCAACGTTGCATAAAACCACATTATCGCCGAAGATACGAAGGAACCGGAGTTGTGAATGTGGCAGTCATGGGTGGAGGACGGCGACGTCGCTGAAACACTATACTTCTGTACGGTTATGTCTCTCGCGACGTCGTTGATAAGGCTTTTGTAAGTGTTGGTGGCTTTGATATCAGCAGCCAACGGTCCTTTCAAGTGTACCTAGGTGCCGCAGCCGGGGTTTTCGATATACGTCAAGGGAAGATGATGGAAATCCGGACTTTATTGCACAAGTATCTTCGTCGTTAAGGCATATTGTTCTTTTGGAGAATACGTGGGCTGGCTGTCTTCGCGGTTGACGAGGGAGGACGGAACGTGGCCTTGCATAAGGCTGTCTTGTGCCGCCAGACGTTCTGCCCGTGCCTTGTGACCCGTTGCCCGAGTTTGCTTTAGTTGCACAATGCTAAAATATCCGTTCCACGTATGATACTATCTTTGGTGTGCATTGTTTGCAATCGTATGAGCTGGAGCACCGCAGGGCTCTTCATTTCTGAGGCAGCCTTGGCATCCTCGACATCGTTCACGATCAGTCGTTGCCACCAGGCCTGGCAGCACAAACACATACGCGGCTCCTTTCCGCTCGCACTTGGGGACACGACTTCAGAATATCCGGCAAACACACAGGTGCCACAGCTACTGCCTTGCCAGCCATCAATGACCATCTCCTTCAATGTCAAATGCTCATTGCCCTCCAACATCACGTATACCTAGGTATCCTTGAACCACAATCAGATGGTCGACATTTTCTCAGCTCTCTTGTTGAATTCCTCATGCCAACCAAAGCCCTTCAACCTCCTCGTCAAACCCCCTGTTTTTACTGCGCTCTACACCTCCAGTAGCTTGAGCTGCGGCAAGCGTCCGGTGCCCCGTCACGTGCGTTTCCCGAAACCCTTCTGCTTGGTCTATGAGTGAGACTTACGTGTTTTCAGGGCCACAATTGGTCTAATCAGAGAGTCTCGATTCAATATGTCTCCTCACAACTCAACGTTTCCTGCGTACTCGTTCCACCTCCCTCGAGACGAGTGCGTAGCCGGTGCATGCGTGCCGGGGCCAAATACGACAGCCTGGAAGAGCGACTGGGAAAGCTTGTCTGAAGGCGCTCATGTGGGGATCATCGTCGGTGTCACTGTTGGAGGAGTTCTTCTCCTTCTTACCTTGGCAATTCTGATTTGGCGGTGTTGTCAGAGAAGGCAGGGTAAGATATCCTCTGCTAGCAAGGTTGCGTGGGAAAGACTAAGAACGAGTTTTTTTGCTAATCTCAACGTGAACTAGCTCGAGGATGATTCCGTGCGGACATAAGACACACGTCTCCCAAGGTCGGCGGAGTCGCAACGCCGTGTGCCTGGGTTGATCTAATGTTGGGGTGTGGTCCGTGTGGACGTAAGGGAAGTTACATGTGGCAATGACTTCGATATAATAGCTTCTAGGCTCGGCTTGCTTATTTCTGGTTCATACTGTGCTTTGTGGCGGACTGAAAAATGTGGCCTTGGGTGTCTTCACAATAGAGGGGCTTATAAGGAAGACTGCAGAAGCAATGTTACGTAAACCATGTTTCAGTAGTAAGCTATAATTGATGAATTCATCCAAGGCCTCTGACGCCAATTCATATGGGATATCGACAAGATCAGTGATGATGTATCAATCTTCGAAAGCCATTTTTAATGCCCCAGCAAGTCGGGCTCACATGGCACACAGTCGTTTATGCTGTCTGGGCCTAGAGCCGCAGCCTGAATATTTTCCTCAGCGCCTCATGGTTTCTCATGTTGTCTTGTTAGAAATGGCAGCGATCCTCTGCTCCTGCATAGGTGAGCCCATCATCAAGTTCTGGACATTCAGTCTCGCACTCCACACCAGGTTGGGTGACTCTCCCTCCTCTCTGAGCTCGTCACCATTATCAACCGTCTCAATATCGGACTCAGCTGCCTTTCTCCCTCGAGGCTTGTGCTGCGAGACCACGGCCGGGTTCACGCTCAGGCACCTCATTTTAGCGCCTGGATATCCCGGCGGGCCCTGGACATCTTCTGGATAGTCCCACGGGGTGTGGTCACGGCAGAGGTGGCTCATCGCGTTGTCCAGCTGCTCAATCAGCGTGCCACCGACACTCAGCGCGAGCAACACCTTGCGGGCTCCGCTCTGTGAGAGTGCGTATGCTTGGCTGCACGTCGGACCGCCGCTGAAGTGAACCCAGCGGGTCCCGCGGTCCCGCTCGAGGTCGCCGGCGATCCAGCTTTCCGTCACCTGCTCGGGATCTCTGGGAAGAGTCACGTCGTCTTGCATCGCATAGTACGTGTACCGTGCTGAACTTGGGTCGAAGATCTCTTGGTGGCCCGGAATGCGCTCAGGGAATGTCTCGCCGCAGTGGCCTAGCCACAGAATATCCCAGCCTTCTCCATAGGGCGAGTGGATGTCGTCAATCTTGCGTTCCTTTCGGGTAAGTTTTGATACGAATTCGTCTTCGCCATGAGCTCTTTCCAGGAGGATGCGAGTGCCGGCAGCAATGGCAACCAGCTGGTCTTTCAGTCGTACGTCCCAGTCGGCGTCATCCTCCAAAATGAGAGCGCTTGCTATGTTTTCCTCTACCATACTACCGTCCAGGTTAGTAACTACGAGTGGTTCGTCTGCCACCTGTTCGGGACATTATGCCTCACATACGTTCGAATGACATTCATCTGGCTGCGCCACGAGCCAATGCCGCCATCCCTCCAGGTCGCCCTGTCAACCCCCAACGGCAGGGCCTTGTCAGGAACTTGCGTGCCGCGGATTGCGCTCGCCCACGTGAGCTTGATGTTCGTCAGTGCCGATACCAGCGATAATGCGTCTCGCTTGTCAGTCCGCTCGGGAAGGTTGACCACGAAGATCTCCTGGAAGCCCAGTGTCGTATTATAGATGGGATCGTGAAACCCCTCGTCTGATGTCTCATTCTGCGTCTGAGGAATCCATTCCACGTCATTCTCAGACGACAGGCGCTCGGACTTGATGGCGAACGTGGGCTCGCTGGTTCGGACGTGTGGAATCTCGGTCATCGGTGTTGTTGAAGACCAGCACCATACAAGACCGGCCATTGCAATGTAAGCGGCGAGTCTTGCGTAGCGTCCGACACCATCTCGCCTGTCCTCGACACTGTCTTTCGTCCCCGAGGTGCTCGCCCTCGAGGGCTTCACCGTAGACGAAGCCCATGGCAGCTTAGTGTCGCTGGCGATGAGCCAGCCAAGCAACATCCATAAACACACCGCAGTCGATGTCAGCATTGAGTCAGTAGCATAAGGAACGCGAAAGAACAATCGCGAGCGAAAAAAGCGGTTGCCAAAGAATGGGCGCGCACATCTGAATGTTGCAGGATGGCTGCTTGCTTAAGTATGTAGTTCGCCTTGGCGAGGCTTTCGTCTCACCATCGTCGAGGAATACCTAGGTACCGACCGTCAACAGGCTCGATACGGAAGAGCCAACCAATGAGAAGTTTTACATTGAGGCAACTCACTCTGCTACTCTGTTTCGTCTTCGTCCGACCTGTGCTGACTCTGCAATGATTTTGAAACACTAGCCCCCTAATGTTGTTGACTCAAGAGTCTCTGACGCTCTCGCCGCTAAGGGGGGCCTACTAAGGGCCAGGGCTCAGACATCACTAGCTCTCCCTTTTACACAAGCACACTCAAGTCGGGGTCTTTGTTGTCAGCGGCGAGCAGATTGACTCGAAAAAAATGAAAAAGATAATACCAACGCTCGAAGTCTCAAAGGCCCAATGGCTGCGGGTGCAATATTTCTCTGAAGATGTCACCCAATTACTGCCCCTGCTCCAGATGCTTCTTCAACGCCCAAATCGAGGGACGGACGGCTAAATGCGCGGCACACCCCGTACGCCTCGCAGTCGTCGTCGCCGCGTCTTCTCGTTGCCCGTCGCAGGAGAGCCTGAGGCTGGATTTCCGCTGGCAGCATCCGCTCCAGCCCCTGCCTTGGCACCAGCTCCCGCATTGTTAGCCTTTCCACCCCTTCCGTTACCCTTTCCGTTTCCCTTTCCGTTCCCAGCGTTTCCGGCTCCCGCGCCAGTGCCGGCTCCGAGTCCAGCCCCGGCACCAGTTCCGGCCTCGGTACTGGCTCCGGCGCCGGTTCCAGCTCCCAGTCCAGCCCCGGCCCCAGCCGGATCCGCTGCCGCTGGCGCACCGGTCGGCGTACTAGCACCGACAGCATGCTGAGGCGCCCCCACCGGGTTGACGTTCGGTAGCCCACCGACGAGTGCGTTCGCGGCGGCGAAGTTCTGCTGGCCCTCGGCAGAACCGGAAGCAGCATTCGCCTTGATGGCGGCGGGCAGGTCAGCCTGGTTGTGGCTGATCTGGCTGAAGACGTCGCCAAGCTTTTTGATGGTGGCCACGTTCTGCGGCGTGTTCTGGTGGGGGGTCGTATCCACCTGCTGGACTGGAAAACATCCGCCTACGGGTATTTTTGTCAGACGAGACGAACGTTCATCGGTACGTAGAGGCGTGGGGAAGGCCAAGCTTACCGAATGGGCCCGCCAGAGCATTATTGCGGCACCGGACTGTGCAGACGTTTCCGGTCGATCCTGTGAAACGCTTTGTCAACGTTGATCCCGGCGCAGCGCAGCTAGGCACTAGCTTGACTTACCCCCGATACAAGTAAAATTGGATGGCATCTGAATAGTCATGTTGAAATCATTTTCCTTGTCTTGAGACAGACCATTTGCCCCGGGTACATTATTGGTGACTGTAAGAGGCGTTTGGCCTGTCAGACCGAGAGAATTGCTGGTCGGATCCAAGTCACACTGGAGATGGCGAGGTTAGAGATCTGTTGTGATAGGCATGTGTGTGTGAAGGAAAACACTGCAAGTACCTCGAAAGGTCCGGCCCCGTCGGCGTTCACTTGATGAATCGTCACCGTCAGCTGTGAGTTTTGCTTGACTTGGGTGACCTGGTTTGCGGCGAGGGCATTCTCCGTGTTCTCGCCTATATCGATATTGCCCTGCAGCTCTGTTCGCCCACACTCGTTGACGATGTTGGCGGAGATCTCCGCATCTCGGATGAGCGTGGCGTCAGACTGGCAGGGAGCTATACTGGTGCAATTTCGTGGGAGCGTTTCGACGACTTGGAAGCCAACACTGGCCGGTGATCCTGCCTCGCCTTGAGCGTTAAGTATGACGGCGTGGCTGGCGGCCAGAGTCACCCAGGTGCCCAACAGGAACTTATTTGCAACTGGTCTCATGGTTGCGTATGTGTCGACAATATATACACTATTAGGGAATCAAGTGTGGAATTAGTGTAGAAACGGAGGCAGGTCCAGCCTGTGGAGAAAATGAATGGATGTTTCCTCAAGGACCCGCAGATCACCTGTAGATCGCCAAAACAGGAGAAACGAAAGGAGGGAAATATTGAAGATCAAATCTGGGGAACTCGGATCCGCTATCGAGTGGGTGTATCGAGACTTATACCCACACGCCGCGTCCCAGGATACATCATCTACCTCGCCCTTCAAACATAAGCAAAGCCCCCTTTTCATGCCTACGAATCCGCGAGGTCTGGTCCGACCACACGTTCTGTTGCCATCATGAAGGCCAACACACTCTGTCTCAGGGGATACCAGCACGCGGTAGTCGTCGTCCGATGGTGTGCCCACATGTGCAGGCTGACATTACCGGGGATGTCAACTGAAGAGCATTGCTGCTAGTACAAGCATAAACTCTGTTGCGCGGGCGGAATTAAGCAAGATTTGTTGCAGCACACAATAAACTTGCCGAAGTATACATCCGGGTGATGGGGTGAAGCACTAGACGTTTACGCACTTGGGCGTGACATCCCGGACGATCTGATCTGTTCTTCCTCCCAACGTGGCTCTGTGAAAACCTTTCGGACGGAATGGGGAAATGGCCGAATCAACAGCTTCTGACGACGTCAAAGTCAACTTGTACAGAGACCAGATGTGAAGGGTTGTGCGTATGGTTTCAAGAGTCGCAGGAAATGCCCTCGAGGGTGCACGCGTCTGACAGAGGCAACATGATCCAAGCAGCCGTCTTGGAATATGTGTGGATGGATCACACACAAAGATGAATTTAACTTCCAGGCTTGCGTGATGCCGGGGCTCCATGGAGGCGCCCAAGATAACGAGCTGGAGGCGACGGCATTTTCAGCCTATCGTAGCAACACAGGCGCCGTTCTTGGCATTGGTGAGGTTTCATGCCCCACCCACGAAAGATGACCAGATGAGTGAAGCGACGGACGACACCTGACATTGTTGGTGTGACGAACCGCCAAGCAAAAATATACGACGTAGCGGATACGGCAAGGGTAAGTATTGGCGGTCGCTGGAATGAGCGCGCGTCAGCCAAGTATATCTAGTAGTAACTTAGCCGCGAAGTGGAACAATGGCGCAATTAATACCGAGGCCATCCGGATGCCAAGTCGGATTTTTCCTGGTAGAGGGTGTCTCACCCCGTTTTGAAATCGGAAAGCCATCGTGACCGACCGACTCCCTGTGCAACCTGCTTATGCTTAGACTGCGTAAGTTTTGATCTTCTGTTCGCCTCGCTTGCAAATGAGTTGGAGGTGGTAAGAAAGCTTGAAGGTCCGTGAGAATACAAAGTTTGCAGAATTACGCGTGAAACGGGCTCAGATACGACCCTGGAGATAGCATGTGGGCAGAAGACGCGAGAGCGGGTGATAATACTTGAGGCTCCTCAACATGCTCCAGCATGGGCCACCAACTTCCAGAAATGGACCTATACCAAATTTTCAAAAGGTTAGTTTGTCTGGTCTCCATGACACGAGTCGGGATTCAGGGAGTGCCGCTGTGAAAAGCCACCTCAAGTGCCCAGGTGCTACTTATGTACGTGTACGTATGATTACTACATGTATGCAGCACACAAGCATGTTCTTTCCAGCATTCCTGTCATGATGTCACGGTTGATGGATTGCAGAGTCAAAAGTCACGCCGCCCCTCCTTATATGTTGGCGGAAACTTGTGAGGATTGCAGACTGTAAGCACAGGAGTAGGTAATGCGATTCAATGCTCCTCAGCGCCCAAGTTCCTGCTCCACTTCGGCCAGTCTCGACCGGCTGACCGGTCAGACACCTCCTCAAAAGGACTACAGGAATACTTTGCCCTCGCGTTTGAGAGACATCGGCGGTTTAAATGAAATTCAAAATTCTGCATGCAGTAATCTGCACACTGGCCGCGTCACCTCCAGAGCAAGTCACCAGAGTTCTAAGCATCTGATTCGTAAACTCTAAGTCGGGCCCACGCATATTCTCCTTCAGCATACAATGCGGAGTGACGCATATTGCGAAATGTTTCGAGCACGTGCTTTTATAATTCTACATAACACCACGTCTGCTGAGTATCCCGAGACTTCGAAAGGCCCTTCGACGGATGAACATACTGTCCAAGTCCTGCGGTTCTCCTGCATCGGTAAAGCATCAACACAGGCGAAGAATGTAGAACTTTCCAATAGAATGGGTCAAAAGTCAGAAGGAGCCCGTTGTGTGCTCGTGGCTTCGTTAGGCTTCTCAACCGTTGAGCTTGTCGCCTCTTCAAGCATCCGCTTTTGCAAGGCTTATGTGACGTTCGCCCACGTGAAATGCGCTTTGTCGAATCTCTCGCAGAAGCAATGATGCTGAACAACTACTTAGGGATCCATTGGAGAGGAAGTAGTGAGCGTCTTTGCTGCCAACAATTTAGGCCTTTCCCGCTGCGACTCGGATGTGAGGCATCCCGTGGGCGGACGAGTCTTTGGCTAATTGGAACCATGACGGCGGCGCACGTATTGCTGGGCTGAGATTATGCGCACGCCAGTGGTGACGAGAGCCAAAATAGATCTCTGCCACGTTTTCGCACGTGTGACTTGCAGCTTTCACGGTGATGCCCAGGTCCGGGGTCGCTCGCATCACACGGAACTGGTGCACGAGCATTCAACCCTCTAGGGCTGGACCGGATGACGAGGGAAAAGACGCTGGCGGCCCCGAGGTCTCAGCACAACAATTGGCGGCGGCACTTTTGTGGGAAAAGAGTACAGACCACTGTGCGCCCGAGAGCATTCTTCATCAGCGGGTGGTACTACGGTCGATCCAAGCTGCCTTAATGCAGACTTCGCAACATCCACCACAAGGAAGGCTTTGTGCCCACTGTCCGTCCGCTTCGTCCAAGGTCTGCAGATCCGATCGAGACCATCGTCCTTCAAGAGGCGATCTTCTTCCCCTTGTGGAACACATTCAACGCCCCCATCAGTCCCTGCATCCCCTTCGCCTCGCTCCCCTCCACCATCCCGCCCCGGATCCACCCCGGCAGCTTGCCCCGTATCCTGTCCGTGCCGAACCGCCTGTCACACAACACGATCGCTGCGTAGTCGCCCTTGTGCCGTATCGCCCTCCCGATACTCTGGTTCACGGCGCGCATGCACGCGTTCTCGTAAAAGTCGCGGGCGACCTGCTTCGCCTGCGCTCTGGCAGACTGCTCCACCGCCTTGATTTTGTTACTGTCTGATGATGGTGACCTCTTTGGGCCCTGGCTCATGAGGAGCTGCTTGACGGTCGCCGACTCGATGTACTCCATGCGCGCTTTCCACTCGGGCGAGTTGATGTTTGGATACGGCAGCCCGATGATCACGACGCAGCGGCCCAGGCGGTCCGAGAAGTTGATGCCTTCGCTCATCTTGCCGCCGACCACGCTCAGGAGGAGGGCGCCGCGGGCGGTGGGAGTACCGGTCGAGGCGGCGGTGTCGCCGCCGCTGGCACCGAGGATGGCGCGGCTATACTCTTCGAGGACTTCGTCGCTGGATCCACCTTTCGTCTCGCGAAAGACAGCCTTCCTGGTCTGCAGGCGGTCCCAGATGGTCTTGCCGCCGCCGTCGGTTGTGTCCGGGGCTTGCAGTGCTGCGACGACTTCGTCGAGGTACCCGTAGCTGGGGAAGAAGACGACGACGCCGTCTGGCACGACAGAGCAGATGTTCAGGAGGGTCTGGCCTAGTCTCCTGATCATCCCTCTGTCGCTTCTTCTCTGAAAGCGGAACTCGAAGGTGTCGTTTGTGTCGGTGGTGTTGGGTCTCATCGAGGCCAACGTCCAGACGCAAAGATTCGAAGGCGGAATGACGTGGCCGCAGCTGAGTGTGGTGATGGACTGCGGTGGCAGATAAGGAAAGAGGTGAGTCTTATAGTCCTCGAAGGGAGACATGGTGCCGCCAGCGAGGATGACGGCTCGAGCGGACTTCGCTATCGAGGAGAAGGCGTGAGTCGGTGACAGCAGCAGATAGGAAAGCTTGATGTCAGCCGGGTTCGATGGGGAGACTGCGGTCTTTTCATAAAATATCCGACCTTCATCCGAAGGGTTTGTCAGTACGATTATGAAAGCAGCAAGACCGTGTAGCACAGGACTCGATGGCGATGATTTTGCAGCGCCACCATGTGTGTTTTGTTCCTCGACGTGACTCGCGTAGCTCTCGACTTTGAACGCAAGCTTTGACTCCTGAATGTACTTGATCAACTTGTACATGTTGATCTGGTCAATACCCTTGCTCTTCATCAGCAAGTTGGGGTCCGCGATCCCATGTTCGCTCTGAGACCCGTCAGCACGCGTTTGCAATTGGGGAAGCCACAGAACATGCACTCACCTTTGCAGCCAGCGCTGTTGTCAGCCACTCCGTCAACCCATCGATCACCTTGACAACTTGTGCCACCATGATCCTGTTCTCCCCTTTCAACTTCTTGCCGAATCTCTTGAAGTAGACGCCCATCATCTGCCTCGCCCTTCTCAGGTCGGTCAACCGTATCTCGGCGGCATGCACATTCGCGACCGCATCCATGATGTTATGCGCCTCGTCCACGATTACGACGTTGCCCTCCAATTTGATGCCCAGCGCTTCCCGTGCAGTCTCCTGCAGCAGAAGCGAGTACGGCAGGGTGATGACCTCGGCTGTTGGGATCGCCGTGCGGGAGGCGTAATATGGACACACCTGATGACTCTTGCCAAGCTCGTGCAGGTCTTCAATGTCGGGCAGCACAGCCAGCGCCTCATCCCGGAAGCGGTGCGTCTCAGCTAGGTTGTCTGAATTGGGTACAAATGGGCATTTGTCTCTGGCTTTGGGCTTCTGTAGCTCGCTGCACCTGTCGTTGATGGCCGCCAGTGAGCCGAGCCTGGAGACGGCGGGGTTGATACACAGCTTTTGGCGTGACGACAGTGGGATCTGTTTGACGCCTTCCTGGTCTCTCGAATCAACGGAGTTCTCGCCACCTGCAGCGTCGAAGTCTTCGGGAAGTGATGATTGGAAGCTTGGACGCCGAAGCTCTGCAACGAATTGCGTCAGCTGCGAGTGGGTCCTGGAGGTGTAGTAAATCTGGAAGCGCCATCAGCCATGGGTCATTTCCTCTGAGTTGGTAGTCATCAAATCTCTCGGGTATGATACGGACCTTGATCTCATCCTCGGGCGCTTCATCCTCGTCGGCACTGGCGCCAGGGCCATCCATTCCCACTTGTTGTAGTAACGCCCTCGTTTCCTTGCTCAGACTGGAAAGTGGGTCCTGGTTGTCTGAAATCCCATTGTCCTCATTCCCGTTCTCACTCCACTCGTCGAGCAGGAACTCGGCTTCCTCTTCGTCCTCTCCACCGTGTGACTTGTCACCTGGCCCGGCAAGGCGCCGTCTCTTGCTGCCCCTCTCCTCCATGCGCTTCTCCCTGCGACGGATCTCGTTGAGCCGAGCCTCTCGTTCTTCCCACTTCTTGACCAGGTCCCTCCTCTTCCGTCTCAGCATCTGCTCGATGATCCAGTCTGGTTCTCCCTTCGCCTCTTCCGAGTCGATCTGCAGGGAGGCGCCGAACTGTCTTCGCTTGAAGTTGCGAAGCCATGTCATCGACGCGCAGATGAGCGAGAGGGATTTTCCGGTGCCTGTCGGGCTCTCCAGGATGCCAATCTGCCCGCCCCCGCGATCAAGGGTGTCATATGCTGCCCTCATGAACTCGAGCTGGACGTCGTAGGGAGAGTAAGGATGGTGAAAGTCAATGTCATCGTGAGTCCGCGTTGAATTCTCTGGGGCATCCATAGCTAGAAATGGACGACATTGACGCGTAACCACACGAACGAGGTAGGAGCACTGAGACCTGACGAGGCGCGAGTAAAGGTTTCCGAATTTTGGGACAGTTGGTGGCGACGCGACAACCTGGTCGACGTTGCTTCGAATATCAATAGAGGCTCACTGCGATCGCCATGGGTGGGGTCCAATGTGTGTCGCGTGTCGCGTGGCCTAGCTGCCATATCCCTGCTACGTAGCCCAGCAACCCTAACCCAAGCAACGTCCTCCTATTGGGACTCTCGTTCGCCCAGGACGAGATTGAGGTCCGGGAGCTTGCTTGATGTCTTGCAAGTCTGTACCTCCCGTAAAGGTAAGTCTGGTCAAAAATTCCTGTCATGAAGCGAAGTATGTTTCTGTATGTGTGTGTGTGTGCCCCTCCCTCCTCCACCAAATATTATTTTTCTAAGTGTGCAAAATTGACAAAAAGTAAAATCTTGTATGCACCTACGCAGAGATGGTCCCCGTATGGCTGTTGGCGCTTGGAATAAACACCGGAATGGTTGCAGTGCAAAACAGGGATTTTCCCCCTCTGAGTGCTGTGGCGCACCATAGTATCTGGTTTCGCCACTGGATGACCATAGACTTTGGGCAGAGAGAGCTTTTCGCAAATTTTTTGTAGGTGATTGAGATAGAATGTTTTGTGGGAGTCGGCTAGGGTGGGCTAGCCCATGGGGTCTGCGCGTTAGTCTGCCACTGCTGCCTGGGTGTTTGAGGACCTGAACATGTACTTCCTGCTGGAGGGTCGTGTGGGCAGGTGTGGCCCACGCGGCACTAAGTAGACCCCTTCTCCCGTTCTGGGAGCTCAGCCTACGTTTCTTAACAGAACATACTCTCTCTTTCTCCCTTCCATTTCTACCTTTTTCTCGCCCAAACACTCTGCAGAAACTCTCCAACCGTTGCCGAGAAGTGAAGTACGACTTTTGTAAGCAACCGCCCACTCAATATCATCAACACCAAATAACCACATTGCCTATCCATCTTCGTCTCCACAGTCACTGCCAGAACCATGTCCAACTACGAGAAATCAGCTCCCAGAGAATGGCACTGGGAGTGCTGCCAGTGCCGCATGCGCAACAACAACCACCTGCTTGAAGAGAATGGCCACTGCGAAAACTGTGGACATGACCCCACAGACTGCATCTCCTGCCTCCATTCAATGGACAGAGAATCAGATCGACCACGGTGCAGCATCACGAGTGCTCGCATCGTCGTGACGGGTACGTCGGTTCCCGTCTGTGGCCGAGGCTGGTTTTGGGCAAGCCAGGAAGAGACCGAGACGACCGGATCAGAACTGATCGCTACGACAGAGGCTGCGGCTGAAGAACCTCATCCTTCCATTTCAACCACGTCAGCATCATCGGAAAGCGCTCCAAGTGATGTCACGCTTGGTTGCTTGGACGAAGACGGTGAGGACCAACAAGACTTTTTCGACATCGCCTTCGCAGCAAGCGACGGAGAAGACGACGAAGAGGAAAATTACGAGCGCGGCAAAGAGCGCAGTAAAGAGGAAGTGGAAGTAGCCGCTCGACAGTTCAGACACTTTGTGACATACACTGTTCCCGTCGGAGTCTTGGCCGGGCTCAGTGTTCTGGTGCTATACTCTGTCTGCCGTGGAGCCATGACGCATGCGCTGAAATGAATTCAGTGGACATGGGGCACAAAGAGGGCAGATTTGCTATTGACACCGAATCAAGCATTGTGTTTATCAGATCAGATCACTGTGGCATAAACACTTTTCAAAGAAATTCACTGTATTGGGTCTCTTTTGATACAATTCACTGTGTAGCAATGCAAATTACGCTAGGCGAATGATTCCTTTTCAAGGACTTTCTAATCTTCATTGGCCATCTCTGGCCCTCTTTGGCCCTCGTCGACTCTCTTAGGTAGCCAGACAGCCAAAGCCTAATCTAGCCAGACCAGCCAGATCAGCCAGACTGGCGAAAAAGGACCAAATGGCAAAAAGACTAGAGGACCAAAGAGACTGGGCCAGCGAGAGATGGCCAGCGAGGGGAAGAAAGAAAAAAAGGCTGATAAAGAAAGACGAGAACGACGAAGGGTGTTGGTAGGGTCTCACTTGGTTGAATAGTGCACTATTGGGTTATGCAATATATTCGTTCGTTAGTGGTAGTTGGAAGAAAGAGAGGCTATTTACGTTAAGAAACAAGGCTACGAAAGGTAGCTTATATCCCCCTTCATTTCGCGCTAGCTATAGCCAGCTAGCGCCGGTCCACAGCAGACTAGTCTTTTAATTAGACAAACGTAGGCCTAGTCTTTTCTTCTAGCTATAAACCTATACTAGCAGTTTTTCTCTTTCGCTAGCTGTACAATTATACACTTTCTCTCATCATTATATAAAAACGTCTTAAATAAGCAATTACTTGCCTAACAAAGTTAGTTATATATATATACGCTTCTCTTTCCTATCCTTCTTTCCTTTTTCTCTTTTATTACTTTAGTTTATAGTTCTCTCTATAAATTCTTTTATTTATATAGCTAGTTAATTATTATTAACAAGCTATTTTAAAGCTTAATTAAGCAATGCTTTAATTATAGCATTAGCTAGGTTATTATCTGTATTAATCTATTTAATTTCTAAGATCTTTTACTATTTATATAATTAACAAAGTGCTATTATATTAATTATTAAACACTTCTCTTTTATTATACTAAGC
>JALRMF010000206.1:0-87059 GCA_026120015.1 Dendrostoma leiphaemia
TTCAATTTCAAAGCTGCAATAGAAGGAGGTCTGGACAGCGGAGGCTAACTATATCTTGAATGTTGTGTACGCTTTCGATGACGCATGCATGCCAGGCGAAAAAAAAAAAAAAGAAGAGATGCCCGACAGGGCTGAAAGTATATCTACCAGCTTACCATTAGAGTTTTTAGGGTTACCTGCACGCCTAGGCATGCCTGGCATGGCAGCGACTGACGTCGTGAGGCTCAACGTTAGGCTCCGCCATCTCCGAAGGGGCCAGAGGCCGGAGTCCACGGCCGGAACATGACTGCCTGCGATCCCCGCTCGGCAATCTGGCAATTTGAGATTTGTCGTGGGCAGCCATATGGAGATCGCCGGTACTGTATGCAAGCCGAGTCATATAGAAGGAATTGTTGTCGGTACAACGCAGAAGAGCCAGGGATCGGCCGCAGGGATGCTATAGAAACGTGCCCTCTCGTCCCATATGATCGACAGAGGTGTAGCACCAGTGTCAAGACTGTTTTGTTTCGAAAGGTGCGAGAGATTAGCCCCTGGCCGCGATCGTGGTACTCAGCGAGCAGCAGCGCGGCGCTCGAGTTGCAGGGCAGGGTGTGTTGGAATGGAGTTTCGGGGCAGCAAATCGGGTGTCATACGTAGCGAGGAAAGAAGGGAAAGAAGGGGAACGGAAAGACCCAGGGGGACGCGGGACCAAAATCATAATACTGGCGATCTACAGATAATTGTGAGAACCAACTCTCCGGCCCGACTGACGAGATAGGGCTGTGGGAGGTGAGTGGGCGGCAACCCGGCTGGGGCCCGGCTCTCTCGGCTCCTGTGTACCTTGGTACGGTCCCAGCACGGCCTGCCATGGGGGTTGTCCTGTCGTCTCAGCCGTGCTGCCCGTCACTTTCTATGCGTGCAGGCACGCGGACATGCAGTTTTCTCGTAACGCGGAACCCCCGTTCTCCGACGCTTTAGGGCGACTCTCGGGGCCCCGGGGAGCGACGGGTGGTGATGGCAGACGACCACTCGTCAAGACAGTAAGTACTATGGACCCGACTACCGGACCGACCCGCTCTGTCTATGTAGGTATCCAGACGACCATGCCGCCTACGATATTTGCTAAAATAGGAAACAGAGGTCAAAGGCATGAGGACCTCATTAGAGCAGCGCCTCAGGGACCGATCCGCCGACCTCCACCGCGACGTCTAGGCGGGTGGTCTCTATGGACAGAGGCGGAGATGAGTGCTGCCGGGTGCTGTGGGTTCCGTTCAAGGCCCAATGGGAGCCTCGAGCCGGCGGGGCGGCTGGGCGGCTGGGCGTCTCTGGGCGGGAAGGCTGAGTTCCTGGCCGGGCTCGGCATGACATGCAGGCACTGTCCTTGGCAGGGTCTAGTACGATTTGGGTGCACCATAATCTTGTTGTACTTAGGGCCTTTTCTTCTTCTTCTTCTTCTTCTTCTTTGTCAGCAAAGTCAATCAGGACCATCCCAACTACTCTCGAGGCTCCTCCGTGGTTCTCGAGATCCGAGGACCACTTCGGGCCACTTCGGACCAAGTACATAGTCAGTTTCGATACTTGGACTACGTATGCTCTGGAGCTGTGATCCCGGCGCGAAACTGGCCCTTTTTTTTCACCATCTGACTATACACGTAGTGTGGGCCCCCACCCTTGTTTTACAACGACATGGTCCGGGACGGGACGAACAGCTACCTAGGAAGTCCTTCGAGAAGCTATACCATGTACGTGCCATGTATGCTATGCCATACCATGCCATACAGTACCATGACTTAGTATGGTTATGTGTGTGTGTGTGTGTGTGTGTGTGTACTCTGTAGTTGCCCTAGTATGACTGATGTGAGCATACCCGCCTGCGCCCTGTGTAGCAGAGCAGGCCCCATCCCCCACCAGAAACCACGAGCCCGACTTGATACCGGCCGTGCATTCATCCCTACACGCTCTGTGGTGAGTAATTGTCTTATTTCGGTTTTAAAGCAGGACGTGGGCGTTACTCGGTTTATGATAAGGCAGGGAAGGAGGCTGTTGTTTCAATGACCGTTGCTCAAGCAGTCGTGCTCTGCTCCGAAGACTGTCTCCGTCCTGGTCCTGTATATAACATCGAGGCAAGCGCCCCTCGCTACTTTTGGCCGGCTACTCCTGCGGCTCATACAGATAGAAGTTCAGACTCGTTCCCAGTTCGCAAGGAAGAAGTCGAAGGTGCTACTACACCTTTTGTCCCTGCCGCCCCCGTCTCGAGTGTTTTTGTGCGCCTCTGCAGCAGCATCATCATCATCATCATCATCATCATCATCATCACCCTCGCCCTCATCATCACCACCACCATCACCTCTTTAATTAGATCCCTACCACTCTCTTTTCTGCTCGGGTGCCTAGATACGCTCTTTGGTAATACCTAGAACATAATACTGTTTTTACTGTATGACGGAAAGCATTAGACCTCACCTATATATCAACCACACAACCACCACCACCACCTGCGACCATGAGGTCCCAGATCTTCACCAGGGCCGGGCTGGCCAGCTTAGTCCTGCTCAGGAGCGGACTGGCTGCACCAAGCCTGTCCAACAAGAGGGACGTGACCATGAGCGGCGTCAAGGGATTCTTCACATGGACAGAAGACGTCGCCCAGGCCAAGACACCGGCGCTGAACCGAGACTTCCCGGATCCGTCCATTACGGAGGGCCCGGACCAGTGGTACGCGTTCGCGACGGCGAGCGGCGACAAGCGCGTGCAGTACGCAACGGCACCCAACCCGTCCGGCCCGTGGACGTACGTGAATAAGGACCTCCTCCCGTCGCCCGGGGACTGGACGGACGGCGTGGACGTGTGGGCCCCGGACGTCCGTAAGGTGGACGACGGTACGTATGTAATGTACTACACGGCGGCGCTGAAGAACAACACGGCGATCCACTGCCTCGGGGTCGCGACATCGGATAACATCGAGGGGCCGTACGAGGTGGATGATGATTACTGGCACTGCGACGTGGCCGAGGGTGGCTCCATCGACTCGTCGGGGTTTGTGGACACGGACGGGACGCGGTACGTGACGTGGAAGATCGATGGCAACTCGGAAGGCAACGGGGGGTCCTGCGATAATACCGTGGCCCCTATCAAGGCCACGCCGATCATGCTGCAGAAGGTGCAGGGCGACGGGACGACCAAGATCGGTGACCCGGTGCAGATCCTGGACCGGGATGACAGCGACGGTCCGCTGGTCGAGGCGCCCAACATCATCCTGTCCAGCAGCGGCAAGTACGTCCTCTTCCACAGCAGCCACTGCTTCACGTCGACGCAGTACAACGTGCTGTACGCCACGGCCGACACCGTCACGGGCCCGTACACCAAGAGCACGACGGCGTTCCTGCAGACCGGCATGTACAACCTGACGTCGCCGGGCGGCGGGACGAGCACCGTGGGCCAGGACAACAACATCATGCTGTTCCACGCAAACTGCCCGACGAACGTGGGGGGCTCGAACCGATGCATGTTTGTGTCCAACTTTACCGAGACCGGGACCAACGTGCTCGCCAACCGACGGTGAAACACATGTACAACCAACCCGCGCACGGAAGGGGCAAGATGGGCTGCCACGAGTGCGAAGTCTCAAGATTTTTTAATTTTTTTTTTTAATTGTTCGGATGGGGGGTTCAATTGCAAGCATGGCATGCTGGACAGGAAGCGGAGCGCGAGGGGAAAAAAAGTCTGGGCTGGCACGTCGTTCTGACAATGGATGACGACGGCGTTGTTTTGGAGTACGATATCCTGTTTGTTTGGCCGGCGTCAACCGCCCAAGGGAGGGCACACTGAGGCAGACAAGGTCTCCCCGGAGTAAGGTCTTTTTTGGAATGGCACGCCACTTGATTTGTGTGGGCTTGCCAGGAGTTGGGGGGGGGGGTTCTGCCTGGGAAAGCATCATGGGACGAAACCACCTGGGTCGCTTGTTTGATAATTCCTCCGGGGGGTCGGAGACGGTGTAAAACATACTACCCTAAGAAGCATTAACTATGAATGTAGAGTTATGGGCGAGGTCGAACGTACCGGCCGCATCAACTATTTGAGAAAGGAAATCTGGCTGTCAAACAGTCTTGCCAGGGTTGTCTTCACCGGATCGGCTCGCATTAGGATGACATCTTCTCCTTGGGTGCATGAACTAGCATCTTAGAGATCATCTGGCTTGGCAACGGCGACATGGGAAGAAAACTGTCGAGTGAACCCCCTGGGCCTACAGACAGACAGACAGACGGCCGTACTGTAACCGCAGCTCCGTCGGTTTACTCGGGCGCGGCAGGCGATCTGCCGGGTTTGCCACTCGAGCTTGTCGATGTTCATCGGCACCAGCTTTCACGGGACGCACCGCCGGGTGCCAGAGTTGAGATCTGAGGTATGTAAGGTTTGAGGATGTGCGCAGGACGGGGAGCGGTAGCAGAGGGATCCGCCCAGGCGAGACCTGCGCCGTTCTGTCGGGATGTGGATCACTTGCCGGTAGCCGCTCTTTTTTCCCTTTTTTTTTTTTCCTACGTTGCATTCGCCGGGGGGGGGGGGCGGGTGAGGGACAGGGCTGTTCCTTGTAAGTAGCTGCGTAAGCGCCCAGCCTGTGGCTCTCGCGCCCTTGGCGACCTCCTGTCGAGAGAAGAAGGTTGCGGCTGATCAACTGGGCGATATACCCAGGTCGTGCTACTTACCGCCTAAACTTGTCCATGGACAACACTTTCAGGACGTGAGAGCCGGATGTGGGAGGTGAGGTGGTACGACAGGTCTGAGCTCAACTCTTCTTTCACGTCTCTTCCTCCCCGCTCCTCAGTCCACTTTTTTTTCTTTCTTTCTCCCCCGGGCGACCAAGATGCGATTGGCGGCATGGACTGCATGGTACGGTAGTTGTCCTTATCGTGCTGGGGGCGCGCATGAGTTTTCGCACGTGGATCACACTCGGTGTGACATCACACAGCCCACCTCGCCGCCCCCGGAAAATGCACACAAGCAGACTGAGCAGTGGAGAATGTCGTCGGGGAAATCTCAAATCTTCAATACGGCCGTGAACCGCCTGTCAAAAACGCTCTCCGGATCCGCGAATCGCTGTCATTGGGTTGTGCTGTACCCCGGCTGGACCAGTTAGTTAGCTCCATTCAGCCCCAGATCCGCCGCCGCTGCTGCTGGAGAGGGCAACCATCACCTAGCCGCCGGCGCGAGGCCCGCCCAATCACGGCGCCCAGGAGCCCGCCCGCACATGGCCGGTCCTGCAGGGACGGTCTGCAGAGAGCCAACCTGGTTAGAGAAGAGGGAAAGAGGCACGACTCATACCATTCTGGTACGGTAAAGAGATCCGATGGATGGTGTTGGATCTGGATTGTTTTCTCGGTCGACTGGCAGCCGTCAGGAAAGGATACGAGTCGTCCGACTGGCCCGCGCCGGAGATTTTGATTCGCGATCGGGTTTGGCGGCTGGAGAGCGTGTGATAGTGATGTCTGCCGACATTGGCGGCGGCTTCTGAGTTAGCGATGCACTCTCGATCCATCACGTCCGCGATGGGCAGCCGGCTGTGCGACCTGATATTGCTGCTTTCGGGCCCTTTCGGTTTTTTGTTTTTTTTTGTTTGGTTCCTCGTGAGTTATTGTTCTGTTTTCAAAGTCGCCGCGAGAAAGTTTGCTCGGGTTTTTTTGTGTGTCGTGTTCTTGTCTCATTGTACTTGCCCCCATTCCTTGCAATCTAATTGTTTAATCAAAATCATCTGAAGAGCCTCCTGGTTGAGGACTTTGACGAGAGATTCACTTCTGGAAACCAAAGACATTCATTTTTATTTTATTTATTTTTTTCCCCCGGGTCGACTTTCGGGCCAGCACCATCCTTCAGAGAGGCCCCCTTTTCCTCTAGTATTAGAAACAAACAAGACCATTTGATATGGCCATCCGTTCCTTGCGATTCCTCATCTGGCTCTCACTTGCATGGCACACCGTGACCATACAAGTGACACCCGACTCTCCTTGCGCCTCGCAATGCGCGGGTCTCTCGAAGACTGCAACGGCAGACATTGCATGCGAAGACACGGACCTCGCGAGCAACACCGCCGGGCCGAAGTGGAAAACGTGCATGAGTTGTCTGCAGAACAGTACCTATACCCAGGGGGGTGAAAGCGACCAGGCGTGGTTCCTATGTAAGTGAACGACGTAATGAGTTTTTGCGCAACCAACGTTTCGTCGAGCTGACATGTGACGCAGACAACCTGAGGTATCGCTTCGACTCATGCATCTTCTCCTATCCAGAGGGGAAAGGTGCAGGATCCAGTCCATGTGAAACATCCACGGCGTGTGGCTCCCTGAAGACTGCCTTGGAGTATGGCAACCTGAGCACCACCAACGTGGGCTCCGACGAGTTTGGCTACTGCGACGCGGACGGCGGGGCGGTGACCGGGCAATTCTACCAAGCATGCCTGAATTGTGTCAGCGACGGTGGGGACACGAATTATCTCGCCAACGGTGTGTCCACCCGACTTCCAGATGTACAGGCGGGCGTGTACTGACAGCAAGCAGCCCTCGTCGCCCTGGAAGCGGGTTGTCTCCAGAAGCCAAACGCCAGCGACCTGCTGGGCCTGAGCGGCTCCGTCTTCTCCAGCAGCGTCGTCAAGATCGTGGATCCGTCCACGCTGGGCGAGCCAACACCCTCTTCCTCACTGAGCACGGCGGCCATCGCTGGCATAGCGGGCGGCGGCGGCGCGATCTTGATCCTGGTTGCGGCCATCATCTTCCTCCGGTGCCGAAGGCGCAAGAATCGCCCGGGTCATGGTCGGACGCCCCGCTGGGCGCGAGACAAGAGGCGGTCGTCTTTCTCCTTCAAGTGTCGCAACATCCTGGCGTCGCCGTTATCGCCAAAGTTCTTCTCCGACTTGGCGCCAGTGGATGAGCAAAAGCAGAAGAAGCAGCAGCAGCAGCAGCAGCAGCAGCAGCAGCAGCAGCAGCAGCAGCAGCAGCAGCAGCAGCAGCAGTTTGACTCGCTGGACGCGCAGATGTCTGAGATGTCCACGCACGCGGCGCCCGTGGCGCAAGAGCGGTACTTCATCGAGACCAACCCCAAGGTCCAACGGTTCCCGTACGAAAGCTCGCTGAACGGCTGGCGGTCACAGAGCTTGTCGTCGGTCCAGACCACGCACTCCCCGGACCAGACCCTCCCCGTCGCGGACCAGTGGAACACCTTCGACCGCGCGGCGAAAAGGGACGCGTCCAGGAAGGCCACCACGATGACCATCAAGACCAGCGAGGCCAAGCTGGCGCCGCCCCCGCCGGCCCACCCGTCGCCCAAGGAGAACCAGTTCGACATCTCTCCATCAACAACCACGCAGCCTACCAGTACTCGGTACTACGCCCCCACAGAACACGGCTTCTCGCCCTCGCAGCAGGGCCCGGGTCGCCCCGTCCGGCCAAAGATCACCACCACCATGAGCAGTCAGGGTAGCGGCTACCCCGGCATGAGGAGTGCGAGCTCGTCGTCGCCCCTGCTGAAGCAGCAGCAGCAGCAGCAGCACGGCTGGCCGAGCGCGCGCGAGAATCAGGAGCCGTGGTTCCCTCCGCCGCCGCCGTCGGGCCCCCCGCCTCCGTCGACGAACAAGTATGGCCGCAAGGTGAGCGCGGGGACCACGAGGAAAGCGAAGAGGGAGAGTGGTAGTCCGGTGGAGAGCAGACAGATCCAAGTGTCGTTTCCGGCACCGCCGCAGAGGTAGCAGGCAAGGGGGGTGCATGACCGGCACGCTGTGATGATAATGTATAGTAGTGTGTTCGATATTTGTGCTTTACCTAAATGCATTAGACTCTGGTGATCGTTCGATGCTGACAGGGTTCTGACCTGTTTCATAATATTTTATTTCAACGAAGTGGGAATTCACGTCTAGAGGTGCATCGTGTAGACGTTACCTGGGGCCCAGGACATTCCTGTGAGACCAGCTTGAGGAGAGATTGGTACTTATGGGTCCATATTGCTGTCCTCACGACGACAGTCAACCATGCATCGGACAGTGTATAGATCAACTGAACCCCCCCCCCCCCCAAAAAAAAAAGGGCTGGTTCAAGTGCACTACTGATCTTCAAACTCAGACTCCCATGTGACGAGGCAATTCGAAGCGCGAGGGCGAGGTATGAACCAAATGGCGTGCATCTGAATCGCAAATTGGGCTTCGTATCCCCTTCGACTGCCTTTGACTTATTTGCTCAACATCATGTTCGCGAGATGTAAGTCAAGATGCACATGGAAGAAGGTCGACAACCACAACCAGGCGGCATGTCGCTACCGGTGTCTGAGAGAGTTCGGTGCCCGCCACATGTGAATTGTACTTGCCGTAGAGCTTAGGTAGCCTTGACACATCTCCAGTCCCCTTAGGATGGTGATCTGTATGGTTATTGCACGGGCACTACAAGCTAGGTGTTATGATAGCTCGCCCGATCCAGTCAACCGTCTCCTCAAGTTTAAACCAGGCTCAACTTACCATGAGATCCCGTCTCAATTTTTTCCCTTCCTTGGGGGCCCGCGGGACTTTTGATCAAGCCCATCCTGCATTCTTCCCTCTGCCGAAATTTTTCCTAGGCCGCGTACTCACATCGAATTTCTTACCCATCAAATACTTTCATTCAAAGTCTTGTATTGAAGGCATCGAACACAGCACATCACAATCGACAGAACCAAACAACGAAGTCTCCACTCTGTCCATCAAACGTTCATCCCGTTCGAAACCGCAATGCCCTCGGATTACGAGAATTTGCGCTTCTACCTCATCTGCTTCCCACTCTCGCTCCTCCTCTTCTTTTTCTACGACTACTATGTCGACTCAGTATTAATCGGCATGGATGTGCCCCTGAAGATTCGTCTGCCAGTCTGGGGGGCGCTTCTCGGAAACTTGGTCGGCGTCATTTTGTGCAATACGGTGTATGCGCTTGAGTATTGCATCGATAAGGTGGTGGACAGCCTCGCGCAGACTACCCTGGGTGCTGAATTCTTCAATGCGGCACGTCGCGAACTTCCACGCATGGAAGAAGACGTCTTCAACGATATCGTTTTCTTGTATCGAATTACGACATGGGAAATCCGGGGCCAATACTAGGTAAATCAAGTTCGACGGAACCAGTACAGGGTGGTCTTAGGGTACCTAGACCTTGTGTTGGGAACCGTCTACGGACGACCTGGCTGTCTGAGAGGCCTTTTGATTCAATCGAGGGGTGGTCTATGGATTTGTGCCTGGAGTCTACCTGCGTGTTTTGCTAGGCTGCCCAGGTGCCGTCCGGATGTTAGTTGTTCAGGACAGTCGGAGAGAGAGACACACACAGGCACACACAGGCACACAGAGAGGGGAGGGGGTAGAAGCAGCGAAAGAGACGAAGAGGGGAGAGAGGCTGGGGAGAGGGAGGGGGTCGGGAAGGCAAAGTTCAGCGTTGAACATTTCTTTCTTAAATGCCCATCGATATCTGAACCACGGCCAAAAGTGGTAGCAAATGCATTGCCGGTCACGAAATCACAACTTTACCCTTGATCATTCGTTTTTCTACCCTACGGTCATGTGCTTCTTTGGTCATGGAATACAATCGTTGAATTTGTCCGCAAACCACTGGATCTGTCAAGATGTGTATTGGATATTTATTTTGATTTGGTAACCTTTTCAAATTGTTCATGTGCTCGGCTCTCATGAAAAGATGTAGATTGCACCGGCGTAGAACCTGCTCTTGAAAGGTGTCAGTGCCCGGTACCACGACGCTCGCTTGTGTTCTTCGCGTACATGTCAGTCTGTCCAGGCTCGCGTGGGCAGTATGAAGTCAACAGGTATAGGCTGTGGACACTCCAAGCACATATCCCACACGGTGGCTCACTGCGTCTGCTCCGAGTTCAAGTCTTCTATACATAGAGCAAGGCAAAAGCAGCTGCTGATCAAGGTATCAAACTAACGCTCTATCCCGCAGGGCATCCTAATAATGCTCCTTCCAGTGGACCAGGCGGTGGATGCTGTCTAAGTACTTAGGCAGAGACCAACCTTGAGATCACCACGCTGCAAGCACAGCGGCCCGAGCCCTCCAACCGAAGCGCGGGGGAGTATCCCTGTCGCGGTCCAGAACATCAGGGTATCCCTGCAGGATCCATCTACAGGGCCCTGCCCGCCAATCGGAAAACCCCTATTGAGAACTCTCGGCGCTGCGGTCCCGGCCTTTTGACAGGACGTCACTCCAAAATCTTGCCTTGCGACACCCACGACGACGAGACGCGGATTCGAGCCCCGGTAGAGACCCTCATTACGCCGTCACCAAGGCCGTACATCCTGCAAACATGGCATCGACAACAGCACCACGCTGGACGGCGCTTGCCCGTGATACCAACGAGACGAGCATCCAACTTGCGCTGAACCTCGACGGCGGCGCGTTCCCACCAGAGACGGACGAGAGACTGCTCGCCAACGGCGCAGACGGCCATGCTTCACAGTCGAGCAAATCGCAGACGATAAGTGTTCACACTGGTATTGGCTTCTTGGACCACATGCTGCACGCTCTTGCAAAACACGCCGGCTGGAGTCTTGCAATAGCGTGTAAGGGCGACTTGCACAGTAAGTCACCCGAGCTCTGAAGAAAGAAAAAAGCCCACCTTGTGGGGACCAATTGGCCCGAAAGACATTGTACCGCACAAGATGCTGACGGGACCTGCCTGCTTCCGCGCAGTCGACGACCACCACACCGCCGAGGACGTCTGCATAGCCCTCGGCAGCGCCTTCGGCTCGGCGCTGACGTCCATGGCCGGGCTCGCCCGCTTCGGCTACGCCTACGCGCCCCTCGACGAGGCGCTCAGCCGCGCCGTCGTCGACCTCTCGAACCGGCCGTACAGCGTCGTCGAGCTGGGCCTGCGGCGCGAGAGGATCGGCGACCTGAGCTGCGAGATGATCCCGCACTGCCTGCAGAGCTTCGCCCAGGGCGCGCGCCTCACGCTGCACGTCGACTGCCTCCGCGGCGAGAACGACCACCACCGCGCCGAGTCGGCGTTCAAGGCGCTGGCCGTGGCCATCCGCATGGCCACGAGCAGGGTGCCTGGCAGGGAGGGCGAGGTGCCGAGTACCAAGGGCACGCTGAGCGCGCTGGGATAGGAGCTTGGTATAACAATTGGATACGTGGAAATCCCGCTGAGGCAAAACCGCAAGGTGTTCACATTGAATGGGACAAGCCAGACGCACTGTACCGCGGTGCCGTCGGTGTTGGGGACCCAAGGGTCTTAGGGCCCTGACCGAAGAGAGCAGGCCGTTGGACGAAACTCCGAGAGACCGACACAGCGCCGTGCTATGCCAACTAGCTGTGAGCGACATAAGAACTTCCCGAGGGAGACGTGTCAGAGGTGCTCTACGGTAGCCTTCTGACTAGGGGCGAGAATGGGAAGCAATAAGCGCTTGCACAGGGACTATATGTATTGGCTACTCTATCGAGGTGTCCTACGAGGGGATCTCGCCTTGGAATTTTAACACTTCGATTCCGCCCCGAGATGTCGAACCCATCAGTTCGGACCAAGTTTCCTAGTGACGTGAGTCAATCACATGGTCATTAGGCCGGGAGACAGTAATAGATACTGTTGCAAGACGTCGCCCACTCCGGTCCACTTTCCAGGAAGAGCCGACGCCCATTGTCGCGGTAGCAATTTCACGATTTCCCGTTGTTGCCAGTGCTGGAACGAGACAGAAGAAATGTCAGCATCTGCCCTCTTAATGGCATAGAAGTGTGAGGGAGAGAAATGGTAGGTCCTACCCGGAGTAGCTGTACGTGGCATGACTGCCCGAGCTGATGTGTGCAGTGAACGTCACGCCTGTCGAGAACGTGCACGCCACGGCGTTGCCCTCCCAGATATTATTGCCGGACGACGCCGTGGTGCACCTGTTGCTGTTTGAGGGCACGGCACCGCTCTGCGAGCTGGCGCTGGTGGCATAGTACTACGACGACGACCCGGTGAGTCAGTATGAAGTGGGGTGTGGAGTTCGGAGATCTTGTGTGTAAAGGGCATTCTCTCACGATGATCTGCGAGCTGAGCGTGTCAGGGGTACTGTACAGCACGACACGGAGTGGACGCAGTTGCTGAGATAGACGACCTCGGTGTCCCGCTTGGCCAGCACTTCCAGGGAAGGAGCTGCGTCTCTGTCGTCGATGAAGTTGAATGTGGGAGTCGCATTGACAATACCCAAAAACAAGAGGGCGGCGTGAAACGAGAGGAACTTCATGATGGCAATGACTTTGGGTGATTGTATTCTTGTTGCGTTGCGGTGGAGTGCTTGCTGCTGCTGGTTCGAGTGGACGATCACCTATAGAGGCAAGAGGGAACCTTTATACCACCGTCTGATGTCTCCATCATGCTACTATGTTGATTTCAGGATGCCATCTGCTCTCACCCAAGGCCGTTCTTCTGATACGGCAGACGTGCCAAGCCCTCCACGGCGCGCGCCTCACTCAGCCGCATCGTCAGCTCTGTCGCCGCCGACCAATGCCGCCTGGGTATGCGATCGGGTGACTCAAACCTCGCCTCCAATCTTTTCTTGGCCTTACAAACTATGGCACCATTCAAGATTGCGGCTTGAGGGGTCACTAAGCGACGGCACCTTCAGTGAACAAAAAAAAAAAAAAAAGGCTGATCAGAGGGCCTTTCTCGAGAGACAAGGGCTGACAGATTTCGCTAGTAGTTGCTACATCGCTGACCGCGCGCTTGCAGAAGGCTCACTCTTTTGAAGTCTCGGATGCCTCTGTCTTCCGAACGCACCTGTCTCCTGGGTCGCCTTGGGCTCCCCATGCTGGCAGACGACAATTAGAAGAAAGTCTTGTGAGGACTTGTCGCTAGCACGAGAGGAGATCTAGAGAATTTCTACCCGTCCAGCCTGTGAAAAGCACAGCTATCACCTTCGAATCTCATACTTTGATCCGAGTCACCTCCGCCAAGGTCTGGTGCCCAGCATGGTCGACAACCTCTGTGACGGGCGGTCTAAAGACATTCATATCAGCGCGCTTCCTGGCTCCAGAGGACTTCACCATCCGCTTCGGCGGAGATCGTTTCAAGCTTGACGCCACGCAATCGCACAGAGGAAGAAAAAATATTTCGGTAGGATTCATCCGAGACAGTACCCTGAGCGAGCTACATACCAACCTTGGAAGCACTTCAAATGTTGAGATGCCCCCAGCCCCCCCCCCCCAAAGAAAAAGGGGCGGAGCGGCGGGAATCACACAGGGCCAACCGCAAATGATTTATTTAATACTTGGGTATGGAATCTATACCGACAGTGATGACATAGGGTATGTACATGTATAAGAATCATTCTCATCGAAATAGCCTGTTCGCGGGAGAACCTGTGCACTGTACACAACCTCTCAAGTTTTTGCGATATTACCTAGGTGATTCTGCACAAGATCCCTCACACATACGCACACATTGTTTCTCCCCGTAGAAATTGATCTCGCGAAACAATTCATCTGAATATTGTCCAACTTCCTCACGCACCTTATACAATGTGACTTGCCAGAAGATATGGGCGGGGTATGCCAACACGCTGAATGCTGTAACAGGAGCCATTGAGTTGGCCATGATCCTGACGATCTATAGAAAGACCAAAACCATTGTCTCGATCAGCACATTCTTGTCTCAAAATGTCGAGTCCTCGGTCGCAGGCCAGTGGCTGCTGGGGCATCGCTGGAGTACAGTATTGATATGGGGGAAACTTTGAAGGGTTAGGGTCACTCACGCTGAATCCAGTCTGGTCTCCAGAGTCCCGACGATTTAGCCGTTCCCACTGGCCTCGGGCCCAGCCTCGGATCTTCGCATCCAGCAAACTCCTCACGAGAGATATAATTTGGAAGAGCATTTAGCCGTCCAGACCTTGCGTCCAGAAGCAGCCGAAGCAAGATACCGGTTGTCATTTCAATCCACGACGGTGGAAGTGCACAGCACAGGAGGGAGACCTTCCATTGCGTCATAACATCAAAACGGATCCGGCATTCTTGTACACCCCAGCCATGAGTGAGGATGCGAGCCCACGATGCTATGAAAGATGAGGAGGTCGCCGGAGCAGCGTGGGAGGCTACCAGAGGCGCCGTCTATGGCGCTGTGAAATGGGGCGCACTGACTGGTGTCCTCGGCGGGATCGGCTATGTCATGTCTCCCATCTATCGGGGTCTGACCATCCAGTTCAAAGTGTGAGTCCCGGATTCGGACAACCGGGGGGAACGGATAGGGGAGATATACAGCTGCTGACTTGTCGCCTTAGGTATCTTCAGATGTCCGGCATGGCCTTCGGCTCAATGGTCGAGGCGGATCATAGCATCCGGCAGTACGAGGCCCACGTCAGGATGCAGCGACGCATAGCCAGAGACAGGGCCGTGTGGCAGCGGTACGAGGAGGAGTACGGAAAGGATGACGACGACGACGAGTGATCAGCATCGATCTCCTGGGCAAGAGGAGCCCACGATTGTGTCATTATAGACGCTGTGTGTACACCACCATCAGTGTACATTGTCAGATGTGCCCAAGCAACCATCAACCAAATTTTGCTGTCCCAATCCTCCCGAACCTGTATCGAGCCAGAGCCAACGCCGTACCATGCCATGCCATGCCATCGCTTGAAATCAGGAATCATCATCAAAATCCTCGCTGGTTTTGCCCGCCTTTGTCGGGACCTGAAATTTTTTGGGATCCATGTTCAGCTTGCATAGGCGTACAACGCACCCACTCAACTGCAGCAGTGTCTGGACGCCCTCCAGGATCTTCATATGCGTAAAACCGATTTCCTTGATGAATTCCAACTTGGCATGCTCGCTGAGCGTCGGTATCGTCTTGGTGACCTTGAACATGGTGCTGATGATGTCGTGACTCGAGTAGCCCAGCGTCCACAGTTCCCGCAGCGTATCGAGCGCAGAGTCGACATTGCCATCGAAACAAGCCTTCAGCATCGCCTGGACCTTGATCGGGTGAGGCGAGTCCACAACCTTGAACACATTGTCGCCCGTCACCATCCCGAAGCCCGCATGCGTCGACTGCAGGTTGTTGATGGCCTGCCGCATGTCGCCCTCGGCGCTGAAGACCAGCGCCGCCAGGCCCTCGTCGTTGTACTCGACCTTCTCGGCCTCGATGATCTGCAGCAGCCTCTTGACGACCTGCGCGTCCGTCAGCCGCGCGTACCGCAGGATGGCGCACCGCGACTGCAGCGGCTCGATGATCTTGTTGGACTGGTTGCACGCGAAGGCGAAGCGCGTCGTGTTGGAGTAGATCTCCATGGTGCGGCGCAGGGCCTGCTGCGCGCCGCTCGTCATGCTGTCGGCCTCGTCCAGGATGACGACCTTGTGGCGGCCCGCCGGCAGCGTGACCTTCTTCTGGGCGAAGCCCTTGATGCGGTTGCGCACCACGTCGATGCCGCGCTCGTCCGAGGCGTTGAGCTCCAGCACCGCCTCCTTGTACGCGTCGCCCAGCAGCTGCCGCGCCAGGCAGAGCACCGAGGTGGTCTTGCCGATGCCAGGCATGCCCGAGATGATGACGTGGGGCATGTTGCCGTCCTTGGCGATGATCTTGAGGCGCTCGATGGTCTCGACGTTGCCGACTATGTCGTCGAGGAAAACGGGGCGGTATTTCTCAACCCTGCGGTCGCGGTCAGCTTCTGAGCCTTGTCCCCCGCTCCCGGCAGGTCGACAGTGAGGATGCTCACCATGGTAGCTCAAAGGTCGGGTTGCCATTGGTGTTGGCAGTCAAAATCTTCTTGGCGGCTGAAGTCGAGGATTCACCCGCCTCGTCGGTCTTTTTCGCGGGCATCTTGGGTGGTTGTGGGAGCGATGTGGGCAAGTATGGTTGTGACTGCCGCTGGAGAGGTTCCGTCGTAAATTGGAGGATCGCGTCAGGCAAGTGGAAGACGCGACGGGACCGCGGAAAGTTTGAGTGGGGCCGCCGTCTCCCTGCAGCTTGCTGCACAGGGGTCTTATCGATAGAGGCCCAGTATAATTCTCGCAGCTCCAGTTTCGACCTTGAGCATTGCTCCCGTCAACTTCCATAAAATTACGCCATTGGTCAATCTCGGCTGATCCAACAATTCTGCAGACCAAAGTTCTTGAGAACACTGTTATTTCAACTCGCGATTGATCGCGCTTCATTATTGTAATCGTACATGGTCGACCTTGTCTGCCACCGCCTCCGTCGAAATGGGCAAGACACGACCTGAGCAGATGGACGTGGATGAGGCGATGAAGAAGGAGAAGAAGCACCTCGACGCCAAGGTCACCAAGCATGATCGCAAGGACAAGAAATCCAGAAAATCTGGGAAGCTGAACCATGAGATCGAATCTGATCCGGGCGACGAGAGCGAGAGTTCAAAGGTTGGCCTCACAAGCCCTAAACAGGCGCAAGAAATTGCGCTGGCTCTCCGTCCGCACCCAGTATGTCCAGGATGGAGAAGGCGGTCCCATTCTAGTGAATGAGGCCAATACGACTATCACAGGTCTCGGGCGTCAATGTTGTGGTTAGCTAACTATGTTCTCAAGGAATCTGCCGATGAGGGAGGCGCCCCTCTTCAGGATGCTGCACCTGGCCGGGGAACGGCAGAGGATATTGATGGGAAGCTTGCCAGGAAGCAGCGGAAGAAGGAAGAGCGGCTGCGCGAGAAAGCCCTCAAGATATTGATGGAAAAGGAGTTGGGTCCATCAGCAACAGCCTCGAACCTGCACATCGAGGCCGAGGTCGCCCGCAAGAAGCAGAAGAAGGCCGAACGAAAGAGGCAAGGAGACTCCGATGCCAAGACCAAAGAGGAGCAGACGGCACACTCCGAACCAAAGGCAGCTTCGCCGGCCGACGAGGCTGGCGACATCTTCATGATCGACCTCAACCCCACCCCGGTCGACCCGGAGAAGCTGAAAGCCCCCTCTGATGACGAGGACATGGATACGGAAGAAGGAGGTGCCCTTCTCCAACAAAGGGGTCCTGGTTACACCGCGCCGCCCTCGGGCATGAACCGAGCGGTTCGCCGCCGCATCAAGCTGATCGAGAAGGCAAGAGCCAACATCCAGAAGTCTCTAGGTGTGCCTGTCGGGTCGAGCGAGAGGGCGGCAGAGGTTCAACAGCGATTGAATGAGTGGGAACAGGCATTCGACGAGAAGTCGGAGAGGAGGGAAGCAAAGAAGAAGGATCGCAAGATCAAAGGGGCTGCTCACCTGCGCCACAAGAAGGGTCAGCGCGGGCACGTCAAGGCGAAGGAGAAGGATATCTCACGTCCGGTCAAAGGCTCGCGCAACGCCTAGACGATGGCGACGAGATCAACGAATGCATTGCAGCCCCGGCTGCACCCTCATCAGGGACTCCTGATCTTCGAGAAGGAACTGTCCGCCAACGCAGGACTTCGGAATCTTTGACGGCTGTACATACGATCTACTAGAGTTCCAACCCTGTCGGCCAAATCACTTAGCCAGCTGTGCCTGGCTCGGGTCTCCGCCAGACTCCCTCAACTCGGCGCAGACCTCCCCAAGCAGGCCGAAACAAGTCGCAGACCGTTCAAATGACGGCCCAATCCTACACTTCGAAATCCGCATCCCGGACCAAGATCGAAGGGACAGCGCGTAGCCGAGTTCTTGATCGTCTGTTCACTCATTGATTGAAGCGTCTTGTCATGGATGGGTATCAAGGTGATGGTTCGGAACCTCACTTGTCAAGTCGGATCAGAACAATATTGCCAGGGAGATGTCCATGTTAATGTCAAAGTATCCGGTAGACCCGCCCAACGCCGGTCATATGCGATGCTCCATGCCAAACTTTTACCACTTGCCACCGATTCACGCAGTCTTCTGTCCTCATGGCTTCTTGTTGTCTTGTGATTCATCGGCATTCGTTTCCTCCCCATCCTTCTTGGAGGAGAACACGTCTTTGACCTGCTCCACAATCAAGTCGCCATACCCTTTGCCCTGTTCCAATGCCTCCTTCTCTTTTCTCGCCCTCTCCTCTCTCCAATTCTCCTTCTCACTGCCCATCCAGAGCTTCTGGAACAGCGACCGCTGTGCCATCTCCTTCCTGTCTCTCTCTTCTTGCAGCGCCCTTCTCTGCGCTTCGGGCAGCGCAGCCTCCCTCTTCTCCCTCTCCATCCTCATCAGCTCCTGCGTCCGCCGCGCCTTGTCCGGCAGACCTCCGTTGACCGTGTTGTCCCACCGTCTCGCGAACCGCTGGTAGATGGACTCGCCGGTGTAGTCGTAGGCCAGGATGTCGGTCGCGTAGGAGGTTGCGGACGCGAGAACGAGTGCTTGGAAGCCCACGCGTCGCGGGGGCGTGAAGAGGGCGATGGGTCCCAGCACAACGACGCCCCAGGCGCCGTAGTGCATCCAGTCCGGGGTTTTGTATTTGAGGGGTGTGGTCTGTGGTTGGGAGGGCTGGCCTGACGAGGGCGGCGGTTGTGCCTGTGGCGTAGCCATGTTGGGCAATTGATCTGTATTCTGTTGGTCGACGATGTGGGTTGGGTGGCCCTGAGCGCGGTCGCTGAGGCACGTCTGACAGCGCGTCGTTCTCTCTGCGGAGGTCTGAAGACAGAAGTTCCCAAAGGCTGCACCCGAGCTTCCATGACGCTGAAAAGTTCCCGTTATCGAAGCCGAAAGCCTTATCGGTACTTACCATGTGAGCCAGGTACGTACCGACTGCTGCCCTACGCATTTTGCAGAGCCCGGACTACCTGAATCCACTAGGCCCGCAAGCGGGTTCAAGCCAGCTCGTCGGCCCGAACCTCTAAGCCTCGTACTACCGAAGTATGACAACCAACGCCCGGCCCAATCAACTGATTTGTGTCGCCAACCGTCTCGAAAGGAACCACCGGTTCGCCAAGGTCATACAGCAAACATGATCTGCCTCACGACACCAGTAGCCCGCTGTCACCTATCAGCGTACCAGGTGGTGCCAATTGCTGTCTGGTCTCTCCTCGGGGCTCGGCTCGGGCCCGGGAGGCAACGCGTCTCGACTTTCCGTTCTTGTTCATGCGAACTCGGCCAAGCTCTGATCGCCGTCCGAGGATTGGTCGGCAGGTGTGTTTGAGTTGATGTTAAAACCTGTCGTCCGTAACTCAGACGCCACTTTTAATCCGCAAGCCTGGGCGCTCGTGTGGGTGGAAGATGGCTTCGCTATCGCTGGCCAGAAGACACAAGCGCTCGGTCACCCGTGTCTTGGCCTTATCCTCATGGCTGAATCTCAAGGCGTTGCGATTTTCGAGAACTCTCACCAGAGGCAGAAACCAAGTACGATGACAGTGTCGCTCGTTGGGCAGATATTTGCCTCAACCTTAGCCTTTTGCTGTTAATTCAACTGAGCCGATTGTGTTTCATCTCATCGCATCAGTCGTCACCAACCACTAAGTACATGTGTATATAAGAGAGTGCGGCATCCGTCTCCCAAGAACAGGGGCACGGCATCTGTGCCTTAACGAGGTATTCACCGCCACATTTGCAGGTCAAGGCATCACGGTCTGAACAGATACGCGTCTCAGAATTCACAATGCTGTACAAATATCTCACCACGTTGGCTGCGGCCAGCCTCGCCTCGGCAGCGACGCCGGCGGGCTTCACGCCCGGTTCCAACAATCAACTAGTTGTGTTGTATAACGGTCAAACAGCCCTCAATGGCGCCGTTCAGGCCAAGGATGGTGAGTTCATTCCCGCATTCCAGGAGCCCAGCAAGACTAACATCATGTCACGTAGCTGTCCAGACCGTGCCCATGGTTGCGACGCAGCAGAGACTCAACGGGACATCATATGCGCTACTCATGATCGATGTCGACATTCCCACCAACTCACCTCCGACTACCTCGACTCTCCTCCACTGGATGCAGACTGGTCTCACCCCGGCCACTACTGCGACCAACCTCAACACCACCTCGGGCGCGGCGCCCGTCTTCCTCCTCCAAAACACGAGCAGCACGGCCCCCTTCGCGCCCTACCTCGGCCCCAGCCCGCCCGCGAGGGTCCCGCTGTCGCACCGCTACGTGCAGATCCTCGTCGACACGACCGGCGCGCAGCAGAGCGCCCTCGCCGGCCTGCAGAGTGCCGCGGCGGACCGCGCCGCCTTCTCCGCGGCGAACACGCTCATGGCCGCGGGCCTGCAGGCGAAAGTCGTCGCGGGTAACTTTTACAACGTCACCAACGCCGGGCCTGCCACGAACGCCAGCCCCAACGCGACGGCGGCGGCGGCCGGTGCTACCAGTCCCACCACGGGCGCCAGCCCGGCCGCGAATGCGAACTCGACCGGGACGCCGAAGACCGCGGCTGCTGCTGCGCCGGCCGAGGGCTCGCAGAGCCTGACGGCGTTGGTCTTGTTTGCCGCGGCTGCGTTGGCTATCGGATGGTGAAACCAAATCGAACTTATGCTGTCGTTATATTCCCCGTTACAAGGCTTATGCAAGCAGCCGAAGAATCGGCAACGCTCGTTGTTGTTGGGGGTTATGCAGGTGGGAATGGCGAATTATGAACACACAGGCCAAACGGTATGAGCTATGACCTGTGACCTATGGGCAGATCAAACTCAATTTCAGATGAATTCGACTCCGTAATTATTACTCGACGCCGTCTCGGTCGTATATTCAAACATTTGTCATCTGACTTGTGTATTCTGTCAGCGGCGCTGAGCAATGCTGAATAAAGCCGGCTCGCTGCCATTTGCACTAAGCCATTCCCGGTCACACTTCGAGGGCGTGTGATGAGAAGGGCAAAGCGACCCAATATAGAGCCAGATTTTGGGTAACCACTGTACCACATCTTGTACATGCTGAATAGGTCCCAAAATCCTCTTCTCGTAGGTATAAGTATGGCCATGCTGCTTCTGAATTCGCAAATGGTTCACTTGAATCTTGATTGTAGCACACACGCAACCATATTCGGACAGCTTCTTATCCATCCACAAGGGCCAACGATTGCTACGACAAGGTGTTCTACCCTATCGCGCCCGCCTTCTCGAAGTACGCGCCCGACCGGTTCGAGTTCGTCCTCGGCAAGGCCGAGGCCCTGGACGCCGCAGCAAAGTCCGTCACCGTCAAGACCAATGACGGCGCCGTGCGACAGGTCGCGTACCACACCCTCGTCATAGCGACGGGCACCAGCGCGCGGGAGCACATGCCGTGGAAGAACCTCTCGACGACCGAGGAGACGAGGGACGTGCTGCAGCAGTGGCGGGACAAGATCGGGTCGGCCAAGTCCATCGTCGTCGCCGGCGCCGGCATGACCGGTACCGAGACCGCTGCTGAGCTCGCAGAGGCGTACGGCAGGACCAAACGGATCACACTGGTCGGATCGGGCAGTCTCCCTTTCAACGACGACGTGAGACCGAACGTCAGACAGGCCGCGAAGAGTGCCGTGGAGGGCATGGGGGCACACACGGTCTTCAACGCCAAGGTCACGAAGATCGATGAGTCGGCCTCGGGCTCAAAGATCGTCACCCTGTCCTTGCCCCGCGGGGAAAAGGAGACCCTGGAAGCCGACGTCCTGATACCGACGTACGGGCTCGTGCCCAACACGTCGTTCCTGCCAGCATCGATGCTGGACCATCGCGGGTTCGTGAAGCAGACAAAGTCCCTCCAGGTGGAAGGCCACGAGGACATCTTCGCCGTCGGAGACGTTGGCCATCTCGAGACCCCACAAGTCGTGCACACGGAGGCCCAGTTGACCCAGGCCGCCCGGAGCCTCCAGGCTCACCTGAGCGGACCGGAGGTCTTGCCTGAGTACAAGCCCAGCCGGGACGTCATGTTTGTTGCGTCGTTGGGTGCCGCGGCCGGGACCGGACAGATGAAGGGGTGGAAGCTCCCAAGCTTTTTGGTCAAGTTTTTCAAGGCGAAGACCTTGGGGACTGAAAAGGCGCCTGGTTACGTAGCGGGCAGGAGGACTCTCAACCAGAGTAACTGGGCATGATTCTCTAGACTCTGAGCGCTTGAGGAAGAAGACGACGCACGGTTGTCAATGTACTGTAGCGTAGGGACCCGGGATGGTCAGCAGCGTTGGACAAGTCCAAACTGTGGAAACCATGCACCTATAACCCTAACCCTGCCAAAACCAGCACTATAAACGGCGCTCTAAAAGCTCATAAACAAAGCGCACCTTTTAACTTCATACATATACACTTTACAAAATAACATTAATTCATATTCTAAACAATTTGTTTAAACTTTGCTTTTTTTTCCTAATAAGCCTTATAGTTTATTTCCATAGTTATAAGCCTAGCAAGCAACTTAGGAATTTTTTTCTAATTGTATATAAAGCTAAAACAAATTTTTTCCCACTTTATTTTTTAATTCTTAAGGGCAAAAACGCCCTATTTCACTTATTTATAACTATGCTTAAAATAGCTAATAATAAGCTTAATGCCTTTGTTAGGTGCATAAACCAATACATTTTCCTAGAATAATTTTAGTATTTAAAAGCATATTGTTAAATAGCCTAAGTTTAGCATTTAATAAATTTAAAAGCATTAAATGCAGCGCTTTATAATTAAAACAAAAAAAACTATTATAATAACTAGGCTAATAATTATAAATTTAAGTGTAAAGTAAGAAATATAAAGAGAAAAAAACGTTAAAAGCGCCTTTTTAAGCAAAAATGCAATATATAAAGATTATAAAATCTAAGCAACTATAAACTTTTTTTTAGCAATCAATTAAATATAGCATATATACACTATCTATAAAAACGCAAAATTAAAAAGGCAAACTTTAACAGAATTTAAACGTAGATTAATAAAATAGTTTAAAAAGACCTTATTAACGCATATATTATAGAAATAAAGCTTTAAAAAAACTTATTAGTGTAGTAATTTATTTAAAACTTAAAAGCAAACCTTAGATTAACTAATGCTATAATCAGCAATATTATACGCTTTTAATACTGCAATCATCTCTAAAAGGCTTAAAATAAGGAAACTAAAGCGTTAACTTAAATTAGAAAATTTAAAGCTATTTGTATTTAAGCATAAGCGTATAAAATTCTTAAAATTAAAGGCTTTTTTAAGGCATAGGATTTCTTTTAAGCAATCTTTGAAAGGTTTGTGCTTAGTTAAGGTAATTAATAGCTTTAGAAATTAGTTAAAAAAAATGTTTTAGGAAAACTAATCAAATCTTTTAATAAGCTTATAAACGCATTCTTAGCCTTCTTTTATTATAATAAATTAAATTATAAGCATAGCAATTAAAAAATCTTCGCTACTCTAGGAAAAAACAACTCTTTTAAAGCGTTTTTTTATTTGCTAGCGCCTAAAATAAGCGGAAATAAGCATTAAAGAAATTAAAACGCTAATTTAGGGCACTTTTGCCTTTGCCTTTTAAATAAAGAAATAATATATAGTTAGCCTTTAACTAAGTGTAATATTTTTTATTACGCTTATGTTAAAAAATAAAAAGCTAAGAATAAGTTTAATAAAATACTCAATAATGCAATCACTGCTTGAATTAAAACTATCTTGCATAAAAACTCTTAATATAAAGCTTTTAAAAAAGACTTTATTAAGCTTAAGTAGCTATCTTTAACTAAATTAAGAGGAAAAAACTTTTTAAATAAATAGTCTAAAGCATTTTACCTATCTAACAATATCAAAGCCTAAACTCTTTACTTCTTTTTTTATTTTAAGCTTTAAATAGCTTATTTATATATATAATAATATGCTATTTAGTTTGCATAATTATTAACCCTAATCTTTTAGATTTAAAAGTGCCTAGTATAAGCGCAGGCATTTATTTAATTTTATTTTCAATTTATAAACACCCTCTTTAAAACAGCACTATTATTAACAACTATAGTGCTATATACTTAGTTAACTCTATTAACTTGCTTAAAACCGGCTCTTTTAAGCGCTCCTATAGCAATAACATAGTTAATGCTAGCATATTAATACTTCTTATTATTGGCTATAGAATAAAGCGTTTTAAAAAAGCTTTAAATAGCAAAGATAGAAAGTAAACGCTAAACCTAATTTTATTAAACGTAGCAGTAGTTAAAGGTTTCTATTTAAATATCGTTTCTAAAGCTTGCTTAACTAATGCAAAGATGTGATACTATAGTTTTAATTATACTATGCGCTATAGAATAATAAAAAAAAACGTAATTCTTGCTAAGTTAGTTAAAAAGTTTAATTTAGTTTTTTTTAAATATAAGCTTATTTTATTTTATTTAAAGCTTTAATTTTTTTTTAATAAAATCATTACACTACCTACTATAAGCAACTTTAATAGCATTAACTAATAAAACGTGCGCATAAGAAACGATTCAAAGCACCTTTAGCACCTTTAATCAGAGCACTTAGAACTAAAAGCGCTGCAGCTTTTAGTCTTAATAATTTAAAGCGTTAAAATTAATAGAATAAGACGCATAGAATGCAAGTCTTATATAGGTGCTATAATTACCCAAAACATACACTGAAGACCTTTTAAACGAGTAAGCCTAAAATCCTTTTAAAGAATATCGTAGGACCTTTTTGTTTATAATAAAGCGTATAACGGAGCAAAGTACGCGCTTATCTATAAAAATGAGTTTAGCAGCAAACTAGCTATAATAAACCTTATAGAAAAGGGTTAAAAATTGGTTTTCTTAACGCTATAAAATTATAAGGCATATATAAACCGCTATTTTAAACTATAAGTTTATAAAATTTGCTAAAATGCTAAAGCTGCCGTTATTAAAATAAAGTATATAATAGCATATATAAGATAGTGTGCAAAAAGCGGGATTAACGTCAAAGTTGCACTACTGCGCACTAAAAAGCCTAATAAAAGCGCTAAATAAATAGAAAAAAGCGCTATTAAAAAGGCTTTAACTTTGCAATTAAAATCAAAATTGCTAGCAGAACTATAGCCAGAATTTATGCGCGCTGGAATCTGGCTATTTAACAAGTGCCTATCAATACGCAGAAACGACTATTTACCAAATCAAATCCTGCTAGAGTAATTTAGCCAATATTTCTAATAATATAAGCCAGCGTAAATATACAAGCTATATAAGGATTTACGCCTAGATTAAAGCAACATATACGCTTACAGCTGCCATACTTATATCCTTAAAAAAGAGCGTAAAATAGGCAATGCAAAACATAATATAAAGACCTAGTCTAAGGCCTATATAGGCTATTTAGTTAGCTACGTCTCTATAAGGATTTACTACATATAAATTCCCAAACTTAAAAAAGTAATAATAACGCGCAACGTTTTCTTTAACAAAACCCAATTTTATACCCTAAGAAAAAAAGAGGCTTAAGATAGCCTTTCCAAAGCTAACCTAAAGGTTATTTTGCCTAAAATTATTAAAACAAAGGAAATCCTTAATTATATCACAGTAGCAATAAGCCCGCCGCCATACATTAAAAGCAGTCAAAATAACTAAAACATAGCTTTAAGAAAAAATTTAAATAATTTACTAAGTTAAAACTTAGGAATAAATAATCAAAATAGTGCATTCAAACCGCCTTTACTAAGTAGTCTAAAACAATAGCATATAAAACAAAGACTTTTAACCCCGTTAAATACTTTAAAACATAACGCTTAAAATATCGGCTTTTTAAAGTATAACATTTAAAACACCAGCTTACTTAAAAAAAAGCTTAAAAAAGCCGTTAAAAACGTTTATACTGCATAGAATATGCGCCACCCTGCCACTCAGAGCTAAAGCGCTTTAAACAAGCTAATCTAACCGCTATAGAGATTAAAGAAAATCAAGCAAGCTCTAAAGGCAAAGTACATATATGCAACCGCTTTTACAAAGAAAGTCAATAAAACGCACTAGTTAAATTTCCTAATTACCTTCCTATTTAATCAGCTTAAAAAGCCAGTTTTAAGCGCTAACTATCGCTATTAAACTATGCATTGCATATTTAGTGTAATAGTAAATAAAGCATTTGCTAAATGTAAAAAAGCTTTATACTTTGCAAAAGAAAAGTCTAAAGCTTTTAAAAAAAACCCTTAAAGATAATATAATCTAATATACTATATAAACTTTCTGTTAAAACTAAAGAGCTAAAATAACGCTTAAAAATCCCAATATAAGGAGCACTAGCTTAAAGCTATGCATAAAGAAATACAAATGCTTTTAAAACTAAATATCTAACGCACTTTTAAAAGAAAAAGATTAATAGTAATACCTCTTTCTTTAAAATAAGTATATAGGTATAAGCTTAATAAGAATGGCAACGTTACCTTATATAAGGCATAAATCTATATTAAGAAAAACCTTTAAAAACTTAGTTTAAAAGATATATACGCAGCTATATTTGCTGCTCGTTTTTTTTGCATACTTATAGCTATTGTAGCTTATTTTAACCTTAAAATTAACTTAATAGATATTAAAACTGCGTTTTTAAATGCTTATTATAAAACCTAAACTTTTATTTTTATAAAACTTTTTGCTAGATTTAAGAAGCCTAAGATATATAAATAGCTAAAACGCGCTTTATATAGACTAAGAGACTCTTTCTTGTTATAGTATAAAGATTTATTAGCAATATTAACTAAATTAAGCTTTATAGCCTTGCTTAAAAAACTTTGCTTATATATAAGTAAAAAACAAAGCATCTTTATTTTTTTTTATATAGATAACATACTTTTAATCTACCTTTAGAATAAGGTAAAAGAAGCATAGAATATTTGAGAAGGGCTATTTAATAAGTATAAAATTATTTCTTTGGGAGACGCTAAATGGTTTTTTAAAATATGTATTTAAAGAAACTATTTAAGCTATATAATTAGCCTAGTATACAACTCTTATATTAATAAAATTGCATTTAAGTTTAGCTTTTTAAATAACTTAAAGGTTTTTTTATATACTTTTTTAGCCCTTTAAAAGCTTTTAAAATATAAAGGCTAAGCTATAAAAAAGGAAATATATATATACTAATAGAGAATCAGATTTATTTTATATACTGCTATTATAGTGCGCTTAGATGTAGCCTTTGCATATGTATATTTATTATATTTTTTTATAAACTTTAGTTTAAAATACTTTAAAGCAGCTAATAAAGTAATATAATATTTATTTAAAACAAAGTTTCTAGCTATCTAATATAATGCTTAGAATAATAAGGCATAAGCTTTGCTTATTGCAGGAGACGCTTTATTTATAAACGACTTTAAAGATTGAAAGTTCTCCTAAGGGTATATTATGCTCTTTTTTAGTAGATTTATTAACTAAAAGGCCTCTAAGCAAGCAATTATTTCAACTTTAACAACCAAAGCAGAAATACTTATCCTTAAGTTAATAGCAAAAAAAACCATAGCACTAAAAAAACTATTTAAGAATATACAACTAAACTTTGCGCAGCCTTAGAATATTTATTTAAACAACCTCCAAACTATAAGGCTTATTATTTCAGATAATTAAAGGCTTATAATAAAACTTAAGTATATTAATATATAAGAAATGTAGCTAAAGCAAAAGTATTAAAAAGAAAGCTTTAAAGTTATATATTTTGCAATAGACTAAATGCCCGCAGATAGGCTTATAAAACCTTTAGCATAAGTTTCGTTTAAGTATTTTAAAGCAATGATAAATCTACAAAATGTAAAAAAAAAGTTGGGATTATAAATTGTCTACTAAAACACTATTTACCCAGCGCGCTATAAAGGCTAAATGCAACGCAGTTGCAATTTTATAAACTTTTAAAATTAGCTAAATAAACTGCTTATTTTCTCTGCCAATATTTATCAAGATATCTTAACGCTTAGGATTATTAATCTAAGTATTTATAATTATAATATCTAAGTATGAAATGCACTATTTAAAGCGCCTAAGGCTTAGGAAAAATCTTATTTAAAGCTTTGCTAAACTTAGCCAAAGTTTTAATATGCTTTTTCTCTTATAAGTTTATATTAAACTAAGCTGCAGAAATACTCTTTTAAGCGCATTTTAGCTTAAAAGCATTCTTTTAAAAGGCTATATTGCTGCGCTTAATTTTGCGCTTAAGATTATTATAATGATTGCTTTTAAACAGCTTTATTAAGACTTTTTAAGCTATATAAGCCTTTTTTATGCAAGTTGCAAAGGCTTTAATATTAGGGTAATTGCGCTTAAAAACGCGTTTTCTACGCACCTTTTTAATTGCATTAGCAATCTTATCTTTTTGTATTTAGCGCTGCTGCTTTTTAATACAATTATAAGCATTTAAAAAGGCTAGTCGTTTATATTAAACAAAGTAGGCGATAGATAAAAGAACCTTAGAAATAAGAGTATAAGTATGTAAATTTTTATTATAATAATTACAATGTTTAATATAGCGCTTATTATTAGCCTTCTTAGATTTATTAAGGCAGATTTTATTGCTTTTTTTATTATAAGCGCTTTAGATATAGTTGATATAAGGTATGGTATAAGCTATATTAGATGCTGAGCGCTTAGAAAGATTGGCTAAAAGCTTATTAGTATAGTTATAGGTAGCAGTTTTAAATTTTTTAACTGTTTTGGAAAAGGAGGGCTTGTTGAAAGTAGTATCCTTAGTACCTTTAGCAGCTTTATTGCTCTTAAAATCGTTTATATAAAACTTATTAGTTTTTATTTATTATATTTCCTATATTAAAACAATTTACCTTTGTTACTTTTATTATTTCTACTACTACTAACACTAGTTTTAAAAAAGTCTTTTATACTGCTATTATTAGGGGAAGAAGTGCTAGAATTATTATTTTAAGCGTTTTTATTATCAACGGCAAGCTTAAAACTATTTTTAGTATTATTAAAAATATTGATAAAAGTTTTAACAAAGTTATTCTAATTATCTCCATCGCTAGAAATAAGCAGCGAAGAGTTAACTTTAAGCATATTAACATTAGCAACTTTTTTGTTGCAAATAAGAAAAGACACTTATTAATAGTAAAAGAAATAGATAAGATACTAGGGGCGTTTTATTTAGCGTTTAACTAAGCGTAAATCTTATTATGCTTATAAGAAAAACGCTTATAAATACTTTTAGTAAATTTTTTTTAATAAGCGCATAAATGAGTAAAGGGCATTTAAATGTTGCTAAAAGGCTAGGAAAGGTTTATAGAACTATTTTTAGGCTTATTAGCCATTGTTAGAAAGCTTAAAAGAACTTAGGCAATACGCGGATAAAATTAATAATAAAAAGTTAAATATAGAGTAAAAGAAAGAAAGTTAAGTAAAGAGTAGTTTCCCTGCAGCTAACTTATAGCTAGGGGGTATATGGAAACTATGCACCTATAACCTTAACCCTGCTAAAACCAGCACTATAAACGGCGCTCTAAAAGCTTATAAACAAAGCGTACCTTTTAACTTTATATATATATACTTCATAGAATAACATTAATTTACATTCTAAACAGTCTGTTTAGACCTTGCTTTTCTTTCCTAATAAGCCTCATAGTTTGTTTCCATACAAACACCAACAGGGATCATTTCAAATTTAGACGTCAGGACGCTTATACATTAACCAGTCCTACACAAGCCTATTCTGATGGAAATCCGACCGACTGAATCATGGCCTGGACTGAACGGCCTACGCAAAGCCGCGATTGCTCTTTTTCGCCTGAGGAACAACAGTTCTAGCTACCTAACTTTTCCCAAGATGAATGCAAGGGAATGTTTTTCCTCGTCTGACTGTGATCTGCAGAATATACTTTGGTCACAGCTCCAAGATTGTACCCTCCGTGAAAGTACTTGCCTTCGTAGGGTCTCTGGCGTGGCTGAGTGTCTCCCATCCGATGAAGAGGTAGTTCGAGCCAAACGGTCGGTGCTTCTGAGTGAAATTGGCAGTTTCGTTGAGATCCAAGCCCCGCCTTGTGCCCAGCGCATTGGGTCAGACTTCCGTTACTGTAATTTGATCAGTATATATGAATGAGATGACCATAGAATTTTCAGCTGAGCCAAATTTGCTTACCTTCAAAGGCACCTTGATCATGCAATTTCTCGATCTTGCCACCGCCGGTATTGATGCACCATTCAAAAAGGCGGCATGGAACTCGAGTGCCTTCTGCAGTCTCTTGCCCATATCTCCTGTGTAATAGTCGGTCCCCTGGATCCAAGCCGTCTCTGCAAAGTGCGCAAAACCAGCAAGACCGTAGCCCATGTGGACCAGATCACGGCACGTTTCCTGTTGCAGACCATCCACGAACGTCTTGAGTCCGGTTCCCCACGCCCAGAATGCGATTATGTCTGCGTCCTTGGTCGAGCGACCCAGCGCCGCTCTGGGCACCGGGCCGTCCGATTTCAGGTTTATCGATGCAGCAACGGCTTGTGGATACAATTTGTTCACAGCGTCGTAGGTAGCTTGGTCATCCAAGAAGACGGCAATCTCCAGGGCCGTTTCCAGTAGCACTAGAAGTAATTCAAAGTCAGTTGATTTTGTAGATATACAGGCAGAGAGAGAGAGATAGAAAAAGCTCTGCACCCACCGAGGTCCCAGTTTGCCGTCCTCGAATCCCCCTTCGCGGCAGTAGGCAAGAAGTGTGTCCGCAGCATCTCCCCAGACCTCGCCACCGCCGCGTCCGACCATCAAGCACCGCTGTGGCGCATCAGCCCTGCGGCCCGGACCCAGCTCGTCCCCGCCCACCCAGTCTGCAGGATCCCGTTGTCGCCGCCGTGGCACTTGAGCGCGTCGCGGACCACGCATCCAGGTACGAGAAGGCCTTCTTGGCGTAGCTGCGGTCCCCGGAGATGTACCACGCCAGCGCGTTGGCCCACGCCGCCAGCGCGTCCTCGCGCTCGTCGTGGCAGCCGTTGCCTTGGTCGTTGCTGGAGGCACGAGTCGCAGTGGACAGTGGCCTGCGCCTTGGGCGTGCGGCTTTGGCGGGCGAGGGGGTGGTTGAGCAGGGCAGTATAGGCCGACGCCCATGGCTCTTGTTTGGCCTATACTTTGGCCTTGACGAAGTCCAATTGGGACTTGGAGACAAACACGCCCGAGTGCTTGAATGCGACGGCGCTGGACACTTCGAGAAGAGGATTCTGGACGGGCAGCACAGAGGAGAGCCTGAAACCTACCAGCAGAGCTGGAATGACCCGTTTGAGGAGCATGTCTGCAATTTCGATGAAGTTCTGATCGAAATAGACGTGCAGCTCACGTTTCTTTCGAACTGTCCAGCGGACGGGCAAGTCGCAAATTACACATATATGTGCCCATTCAGTGCTCAGTCAGCGACGGCCTGGCTCAAGGCTCACCGCAACGTCGCAAAAAGCCGCCCAGGCGCCAAAAGGAAAGCTGAGATGCTTCATCAGACGTGTTGGACTACAGCCTAAGACTTTACATGTGATTGGCAAGATGAAGCCACAATAAAGAATACTAAATTCTGCTGACGCGGATTATAGCACGGCCAGCAGCGTCTGGTACCGCGCGTGGCTGCATAACGTGTAACGTTCAGTACTCTGCTGCCTGTGCCTACTGAGATGCCGCTGAATTTCCAATGGATAGCTCAGCTCGTGGGACAAATTTCAAGAGCCGGCCTGTAATCTGCACTACCGGGGGCATATTGAGGGGCGGTGACGTTCAGCATTAGAATGAGGATATAGGACATTTCCAGTCAAGATTTGAATATTATAGACCACTTTGAAATAACATTCTTCACGATACTTTGCACTGCTTCAACGGCACGTGGTCAGATTGAGCGTAGCAAGGTACTGAAGACACACAAATTATCAGCGTTGCATGGCCTCATGGAAGTACAAAATTGATGAAAACCTCAGCGGCACACCCTCTTTGAACACATGGCTTGCACCCATTCCACTTCGGAGTAGTCGAAGGCCAAAACACGATATCCCGAAATTTCTTCGATCTATGCCGACGACTTCTTGTACAGATCTATCCCAGGCTCGGCACGAGAAGCTAAAAGAGGCTCAGGCCCTAGAGGAAGAGGAGACGCGGAGTCTGATCCAAGAAACAAGGGTTTCGGGGTTCTCGGATCGAAGTCTCGAGGAGGCGGCGTCACTGGAGAGGCCTCATATGAGCTCAAGGTATGAGTCGAAGCTGCTGACAGATTTGGAGCCCGCAGATCACCAAGGTCCTGATCTGACGTCTGCAGAGCAAGCAAGACCATTTCTTGCTTCGATGGCGCGTGCCTGTTGGCGGTCGGCGTCTTCTCACTGTCATCAGTGGGTGACGTGGAGCGCTTCACAGTGCTGTGTTTCGAGTCGAGGTCTTGACTGTGGTCGACGGTCCCCTGCGAGGCGGACTTGTCCGTGGCTTGTGCTTGCGCCCCTGGTGCCTGCGCCGAGTCCGGCCGGTCATCACACGTGGTGCAGCCTGGGCGGCGAAAGATGATTTCGGCAACGATCTCATCGTCAGGGTCCAAAGGCGGGCCCAGTGCGGGATCTCTCACGGAACGAATTGGTATATCATTTCTCTGCGTTGTGGCAGATGGAAACGTCCGCGACACAGTTGACCTAATATGACTGTCTTGTCGGAATCGAGCTGGATCGCCACTGTGACTCCGCCCTCGTCCATCTGTCGATCTCGTGTGTGACGAAGAGGGCGTCGTGTCATAACTGCCTAGTCGAGCTTCAGTTGAACTGATACTACGACTGCGGCGTCGTCCTCGAGAACATTCTCGGGGTTTGGCCTGTTGTATGTGTTCTCCGACCACTTTGGAAATCTGTTCCCAGATCTGGGGCTCTTCCGCGGTTGAAGTATTGGCGTGGTTCGGCGTGGTTCTGTCTCCCGGACCATTCCGAGAGCAGTGGCCGCAACACTGTGATAATGACTTCGTCTTTGCGTGCAGCAGGCCTCGACCATCGGCTCGAACATCTGGACGGCAAGCTCGGGTCTCTGAGCCGACACACTCGTCTTTGATGCCACGAGGGATAGCCCGAAGGTAGAAATCAAGAGCTCGCTCCAGGAAGTCGTCGTCGAGCCCAGCATAGCGGCCCGACAGGCTTGTACTGCGCAGCCTTGAAGACCCCGGCCTGTTGGCGAGGGAAGTGTTGACACAGTCCCGTGCTTGGGGCACTGCTGACTGAGCCCGTCGGTGTCCAGTCTCGTAAAGTTCGCGGTCTGGCAGTCCCGCATCACACCGACGCCATGTGCGCAGGCCCGTTCTGCTTGCGTTCCGCGACTTGGGAGAATTTGGCCTCGCTGGTCTCGCCTCATCCGTCTCATCAGGTGTGTGGGCCTGCTCGCTCTCGCCGGGTCCTTGCCGCGCTGTCTTACTACCTTGCCCAGTTCCCGATGGTGTCTCGGGCAGTGGACGCATCGGAGCTGGTCCTGGTAAGTCTGGGGTCGTGGACAGCACTCTCGAGCATTGTCGGAAAGGGTCTTTGCGCTGATAATCGTCCACAACAAGCGCAGCACTACCTTCATGATCTTGCGAGCTTTCGGAGACGATACCATCCAGCCTATCCCTGACTAGGCGGGAATTTGGAAGGCTGGTTTGCGGTCTTGGCGACTGCGGTGTTGGGCTTGATGCGGTCGGCATTGACATGTCGGTGTTCCCGACGACGGGCGTCTTGGAGTTGGATGAACGGGGTGGCGTCGAGGTATGATCCCTTCTGTAGGACTGTTGATCAGCCGCAGGAGTTGGGACTTGCGGCAAGTATTTGGTAGGCGCCTGGTCGTCGGGATCTATGGGCAAGGGCGTGAGCAGGAGCTCATCTCGATCGTCGACTTGTGCGTCAACCTCCAGGTCGTGCTGCGACGGACTCAGATAGGTCTTCTTCTTTCGCATTGTGAGATTCGCAAATGGTGGGTCGTCCGTATCCACGATCAGCAGATCTTTGACGCCACGGCCAAGAAGTCCATACACTTTGACTTCACCCTGATGGATGCCGATAACAGCACTGGTTCCGGAATAGACGGCATCACCCTCGATCCCAGCCCTGTTGCAGAACACGATGATCACCTCATCGCGAGACTCGTCCCTGATCACAGGCTCCAAGCGCTGTGCCCAGTAGGTCAATGCGTCCATGTCTGGCTCATGAGGGAATTGTGTGAATTGTTCACACTCCTCGCCAGTGATCCAGGCCATGGTGACGATCACCAGATTCGCACGAACCTCCAGGATGTGGAAAGCGAACTCGAATGCGTGCCATGGCGCTTGAAGCCTGTACGGGTTGATGTCGCTGCCTGTCTGAGTGTCAGCCGTGCTAAACATTTGGGGCCTTTGGCTGATTTGCATCCAAAGAGAAACATCAAGTTAAGCCTAGCAAATGGCTATCGGACTCGTACTGTACAAACCACAAACGCTTCGCATCGGATGATGAAGATGCCAACGCGTACTCAGTCCCCGGCCGATTGGACGGCTAGGTGTGTTTACTGAAGCAGAGCGAATTCATCACTTACAGATGCCAATGGCGGCGTTGCCCAACCCCGGGACGTGACGGCCAAAGAAACCCTTTCCTTCGTGAGCCCAAGTTTCGTCGAGCCGATACAAGAACGTCTTCCGGTAGTTCGCGACCGTCTCGCCGTCTCCGTTGACAAGAATGGCCGAGTTGTAAAACTCGGGTCCAGGCTGATAGTGTCCTGATACATCGACCTTTTCTGGATAACCCACGAGAACGTGGGTGTTGTGCTTGAGGGCGACAGTACGAGCCCAGAGCGAACTGATGCCTGATCCAGACGGTTCCACATACGGCGCGATTTCTTCGAACGAATGGAAGTTCCAACCTGGCCAATTGTTTAGTATCAAGTGTGGTTGTGGGCTCATCGGCAGCGCTGTACTCTACGCTCGCCCCCGTTGGCGAGACGAGGGCAGATTCATGCGTGCAAGATGTCCAACAACCGAGGAGACGGGTCAAGCAGGGAGGGGCCCAAGGGAATGAACACAAACCTGAAAATGCAAGCTCAGGCAGTACAATCAGATCCAAAGTATCAATATCATCCTGATCCGCTTTGGCAAGGACTGCGTCTGCGCGGTTGAGATTGTTATCTGTGTCGCCGACTTGCGGCGCGAATTGGAGACAAGCGATACGCATATTCGCTGACTTTTGTGTGTTGGAACAATATGGTGTGTGAGACAGGGGACGTGACACAGCATGAGCGGATTAGATAACGTAATAAAAGACTACCAGAGCCGCATGAAAACAACAATCAACCGGAACGAAACTCAGTACCAGCGAGATCAACAGAAGGAAATGGTGTCAACACATGGACGGCGCAAAGGCTGGGTCAGGGCAGACTCGGCGGTCAAACTCATATACGCATTCTCGGTCGAGAGCCAACAGGTTGATGAGAAGGGCTCGGACGACGGAGAAGAGCCAGACCCACGTGAATTGGTTCAGCGGAAACCTTGGAGGACTCGCAAGATTCGGTGTGTGATGGAGCCCCCTTCCCCAGCCGAAGCCTTGCTCCGCCCCGTGCTGTATTTCCTGCTACCTGTACGGTACTGTGATTGTTGCACATGATCAACTGCAGGTGGGAAAGATGGTGGTTGCGCCGCCCGCCAGTGATGGAGCAACGTTAAGCGCCGTTCTGATGCGCTTGCCACATCGGGAATCACCTTCTGCGCACGCTGCCCTATCATGCAGCTAACCCTGCTTGCCAAGCACTGGAACATTATCATCTTCGAATGATGGGACTCCATTGCCTGCCCAACCACAGTGCTTGTGGGCATTTCCTGGTCGTCAAATTGAGGGCTGGGGTATCTCAAGTACGTACTCAAGTATGTACTTACGTATGTACCAGGACGTGGGCACACTGTTAGGTCAGAGAAGCGCGGACAAGGTGAGGAGTTGTGCCTCCTTCAGGGGTCCCCGAGTTGGATGGGCCCTCAAAGCACCAAAAAATCAGTGCTGAAAAGCAACGGGTCTTTGCCCATCAGACCAGGCAGTCCACCCCGATAGGTAACCTAAACTTCGAACTGGTTTGACTGTCCAGGTAAACCAGGTCAGCCAGCGTGTAATTGCATCCAAACATGTAAGTGTACATCACTCAACCAACTACAGGGCTATAGGGTGTACCCCTGTCGAGGCCGTGTAAGATGATTGGTCTGATTGGTCTCGGCGGACGATCTGTCGTGCAGAGTCAAGTAATATCAGACTCGGAACGAGAAATGGTTTGTCTACAAGGCTCTGAACTATCTAGAAATTTACAACACATGGAACAAAACCAATCATTCCTCCGCAGCAAAGGTATCATGCCATGAAATGCTCCAAGAGACGATTCGCCAAACTCCAGGTCCAACCTTTGCCCACATGTTACAAAACCCTTGGGTCTTCCTCCTTGACGTTGCTTCTCCCAACGAATGACAAAGGCTCTTATCCTACGTCAAAACTCTTTGCTGGCTCTAACAGTGCTGAGTGCCCGTCTCACTGACAGCCATGTCGTTGCGATCTATGTCATTAGCCCCCATCGGTGATTTCACCATAGGGCGCTCTTGGCCCTGGGTATCTCACCGCCCACCGACTCCTTTGCTAAAGCATCCAAGGAAGAAAAGTCCCCATTCGAATCGAAATCGGAGGAAGAACTCAGAATTGTACTGAAATCAGGCCCAAGCTTCATCGCCTTTGGCGTCTTGGGCTCGAAGACCCGCGTGGATGGTGTGGCCGGGGAGCATTTTGGTGTGACTTCGGTGTGTACAGAATCACCGTCCATGCTCGGGCAAGATGCCCCTGAGTCGGGACGCAGCTTCTTCTCAGGAGGCGAGGGTGCTTTGTAAACCTTGATATCCCCGAAAGTGTCATAAAACAGCCTTCCCTTCTCGGACATGGAGGGTGAAGTATGTCCCTGGAGCGCTTGCCCTTCTTTCTCCGGAGAAGACGTAGTCCTGCGAGTTGAGGGTGGGCTTGATGAAGGGTGGGCTTGGCTCGAGGGCGCGTTGCGAACAGGTTGTCCTTGGCTGTTCGCCTGACCGTGACCCAGACGATTGTGATCGTGGAAAATGATCTCAGCGACGATTTCGTCGTCGGGATTATACGGTACCGACGCCGAGTTGGGCATATCTGGCGCAAGAATGGTTCTGATGGGTCTCTGGTTCCCGCGATCCTGGGACGTCAAGCGTTGAGCTGTGCTCGGAGCTGCATGCGGTCCACCAGCCTCTGGCGGGGAGACCTTTCTCGTGGACGGTGTACCCGATGCAGGGCCGCGACTCACATCCACATGTCTCCCACGGCTCTCGTCGCGCGGCAGTGGCCGAGGGAATGCCTCTCCGACCATCTTGGAAAGCTCAGACCACACCAGGGTCCTCGTATCATCAGGCTCGATGTGCGGCTCGGCATCACGGTTGATCCACTCAGTGCTGCCCGATCTGATTTGAGAATGGAATGATCCTTTTCGAGCTGAGGGAACATTCCCACCCGAAGCATCACCCCAGGCGTTGGGCCGCGTTGACCCAGGTCTGATTTCGCTCCGGCTAATGTTTTGTTGGCGATTCTTGAGTATGTCAGACTGAGGGCGGTCTATGGCATCTTTGAAGATGCTGGGACTTGCCATGAATGGGACCTCCTTACAGGAGACGCTACCAGGTCTCTCCTCGGTCGAGTGTGGACTTCCCAGCCCTGGGATTGTGTGATTCGCGTTGCTCGATTTTCGAGATCGCGGTCTGCCTTGACGTGCTTCGGCTTCGCTGCGATTGGAGTCCATTGCCGATCCTGGTCTCCTCGCGAGCGCTGCTAGTCTTTCTTCCACTTGGGACAAGTCCGGCTTGGTGACTTCCGAGGCACGACGTTCATCAGGCCTTCCGCTTCGGCTAGCATTGCGCGACTTGGGTGAGGATGGACGCGGCGGCAAAGCATTCTGGCTCTGTGTATTGGATTTCGAGCTTGTGCTCTTGTTGTGACGGGAAGAGCCCTCAGAGGGAGTTGACTCGTTCTTTTCGTCCGTCGGAGCGCGTCTCTTGGATATAAAAGCCGGTCGAGACCCACCATTCCCCTTCGTGTGAATATTGACAAGTGAGCTGGGGACTGGAGTGGTCACAGCTGGCGAGGCCGGAGGATAGACGTTCGGAAATCGCGACTCCATAGGGCTCCTGAGCGGAGGCTGGGATGAAAGCCAGAAGTACTTGTCTGGCATGAGTTCTGAAGCTGACGACGCATTTCTGGGAGTTGAACGGTCGATCGAGACACGCCCGCCAAGGATATATGGTCGGTCTTGATCCGAACTGTCATCAGGGTATGGTGTATCCACTTGAGGCTTGTTCGTCTTGAGATTGGGGCTGGTGAGGTTGGGTCTTTGATGGAGAGGCGTAGGACTGGGACACGTCGGGGTCTCAACACCCGGACCCTCACCCGTGGGAGAGTCCTGAGGCGAGAATCTCCGGTAATAGTGTTCAGGAATCTCAATCTTTGGTGACTGCGGCTTTGTCCTTTTCGGTCTGCTGGAGACACTGGGTTTGGGGCTAGGTCTCCTCGGTTTTTTACCTGTCTTGGGTGCCCGTTCGCTGGCAATAGTATTCTTCGGTATGGAAGGCGTTGCGGATGCGCCTTTGCGAGGTTTTCGAGACACACCAGACACCTGAGACGGTGCCTCGTTTGCTTCCGCTGAACGCTGAACAAGCTTGGCAAAGGGACCGTTGTCCGTGTCGACGACGAGGAGGTCTTTGACGCTGCGGCCGAGCAGCCCGTAGACGTTTACCTCGCCATCCTTCACGCCCAGGACACTGCTTGTTCCCGCGTAGGTGAGGTCATCTTCCATGCCTGTCCGGTTGGCGAAAACAACGATGACTTCGTCTTCGCCTTCGACGCGAATAAGCGGTTCAAGGCGCTGGACCCTGAGATAACAAGAACGTCAACGGCGGGCCTGAATGTGGAAAGACGCCAAGCGTGTCAGGAAGGGGCACAGTCACTAGCACTCCAAATCACACGCACCAGTAGGTAAGAGTCTCCATGTCCGGCTCCTCAGGCATGCGGCTGAAATGGCGGCCATCTTCTCGAGTAACCCACGCCATAGTGACGATGACCAGGTTCGCCTCCACCGCCAGAACGTGAAAAGCAAACTCAAACGCATGCCAAGGTGCTTCGAATTTGTACGGACTGCAAGTATTATCAGTACCTCGAACGGAGAATGATCTTCTGAACTTCGGAGGGCCTACTTGAGATCCATGCCTGCATTCATCGTCAGTAAGCAGACCGTAACAAGGCTGGTCATGAATCGGAGACTTACAAACTCCCAGCGCGACATTTCCGAGCCCAGGCACATCGTCAGCAAAAAAGCCGTCTTTGCCTTCCAGGGCCCAAGTCTCATCAATCACGTAGAGGAAAGACTTTCGATAATTTGCAATCGTCTCTCCGTCTCCATTCACGATGATTGTAGAGTTGTAGTACTCGGGGCCAGTTGGCCATTTTGGCGAGACGTCGACCCTCTCCGGGTATCCGACGACTACATTAGTGTTGTACTTGAGAGCTGTCGTACGGGCCCATAGTGCACTGATGCCGGAGCCTTGCGGTTCGAGAAAGGGGGTGATGTGATTCAGAGACTTGAAATTATAGCCTGATGGCACGTCAGCATACCGCGAGCCGCGAATATTTATAAAGGCGGTCAGTTTCTGGGGTCACATACCAGTAAATGCAAGTTCGGGCAAGACCAGCAAATCGAGGTCCTCCAGATCTTCGAGGTTCGCCTTCGCCAAGACAGCATCGGCTCGGTTGAGGTTATTATCGATATCACCGACGTGCGGCGCAAACTGAAGGCACGCGATCTTCATTATGGCGGTTGCAAATGGGGCGCTGAAACACTTCGACAGACGAGTGATTTGACTGGTCGACTGCCATCAATATCCCCAGCTGTGCTGGTCGGACACGCCGGCAATGGCCGAGGCAGTGTACGTCGAGGGATCAAGACCAACGGTACTACGGGAAAGAAAGAGGATAAATGGACGTCCGAAAGAATCACATGAAGTTGGTCAAATGCGCTCGGCCAGCTACGTTTATGGTGCTTGGGACGAGGCTACTAAAGGATGAGCTGAAACCACAAAGGAAAAAGACCGCTCGGGGTCGCAACGACTACGTTCTCACATTCGGAAATTATGCGATGGCATGCCATGAAGAGGCACAGCAGAGAGACCATCCCACCTGACGTGGACACCAAGGTGATAAGACCAGTCCTCTGCATGGGACGGGGGCTCCTCACCGTCTCGCATGGGCGAATGGCAGATGCTGGACCAACGCAAGCGAACGCCGTTACCGTCCTGTCGGAACGGGCGCTCGACCTCTCACGAACGAGATCACGGGCCGGGAGGGCAAGCAGCGCGACGCGGAACCCACAGGTGAGTGGTCCGGCGGGATGGGGTCATCCTCTACTATGATCATCAGCGCAGAAAAGATTGGGCGTCCCACACTTACCCCGACCAGGCCCGCCCCTTGCCCCCACAAATGATTCTCCAGTCGTTTGTAGTTCCTCGTGCCCCAATCCCAGAGCCTTGAAACGAGGCCTGCCTGTGCATGACAAGCTCGAGGACCTGCAGCGGGCCTTTCCTCGTTGAGTCGTTGGGGGCACGATAATTCGTATGCAGTCAGATTCCAATTGGCTGGAAACGAGCGGATAAGCGCCGCGTCTGATCCTTGGAGAATACCATCAGGTCATGATTGGCCATGTGGTGCCCACCCTTCGCTAGACACCCACCAAGACTACTTTGTCCTATGTAAGTAGGCCCTACGGTGCTCAATCCAAAATCTGGGGCCAGGTCGAATTCCTGACAGCCGAAGCATCGCTGGCCTGCAGGGTGGAACGGAGGGGGGGCGTCTGTTCTCTCTGCCGGCCAGGCATTTCCTTCCGCCCTCGGTGTCGCGATTGGGCGGGGACAAACTATGTATCGACGCCGACGAGAGCGCGTTAGCGGAGCGAGGTCCTGAGCGGAGGTTGCATTGTGCAAAGACGACGAGGGAGTACAGGCTAGGGGCAGGTTGGAGATCGGGCGGGATCATGGCCTCTCCGCCAGGCCTCGTAGCTAAGCAGTGGATGCAGGCCCCTCATGGAGACTGTCATTGATCGATATCGTCAGCAGGTTCGTGCCTCCGCCATAGAGGTTGGGTCATCTCTTGCGATCATTCGCAACCGGCTGAGTTGGTAAAATTCTGAGACCTATGGATACCCTTCGTTGGAATTGCCATGCATTTTGTGCAAAGCTGCCTAGATAGTCGTATCATGGTAAACGCAGCCTTATTCTATTCCTCGCGCGTTACCGTGATGTGCCAAGATTGGAAAACACGGTCAAACTTTCTCTGCGCAAGCCTATGCTGCGTGACGCAGCCCATGTCACATACACATTGCTCGCATTTTTTACGCCCGTCGTGACCAGCGGAGCAGGCGGGGGAACCAGGGGGGGGGGGGTGGGCTTCTTGTTTCTGGCTCCTTTGGTGAAAGGGACAAGAGGTCAGCCGCTAACTCACCCAGACCAATCCGCCTGGTGCCTGCCAAGCCAAGCCTGTCGATCTTCAGTGATCTTATGCTGTTGGTCCTGGGTGATGAAGTGTCAATCTGGAGGTGGTGTGCCGTCTGCCCAAGGCCAGCCTCCTAGAATCCCGGGACACTAGCACTGTGGTGATTGACCTACCTCGAGGCAGTCGGCATGTTTTTTTTTAAGTCTGTGAGATGCACCGACGCGACTGTGAACGAGGGAGACGTCGGCGTGGGCTGGAAGTCTTTTCAACGGTCAGAACCGTACTCCTGGTGCGAAGCATGTGGCAGATTCTCCGGCCCGAAAGTTGGACGAAAGAAGTCGGTCGGCAGTACAGGTCACGGGTTTGTTGGAGCGGGAGTTCTCACGTTTCCCTGGTGTGGATCCTCGGCCCGCGGCGACCTACCTGACAGGCGTTCCGGTGATGCTACCCGCCCGTCCTCTAGCAATCGTAGGGAGAATGGTGTGATGTTTGGAAACCCTGGATCCAGTAAGGTCGCAGAACTTCAGAAATTGATTCCAATCTTGCCAAGTTGGACTGGGCCCCTGCATGAAGTGGGCAGCCCTATGAATGACCTTGAAGAGTTGGGCCTCGACCGTCGACAAGACGTTTGGGATCGCCGCTGCGCCCAACCGCATGTTTTCGTACAGTAGTCCCGCATAGGTACGGCTCACATGTGCACGGAAACAGGCCACGAGGCTGCATTCCTGCCTTTGTCGGCGCCAGTTCCCCAAGTGTGTTGGTGTCATTGCCTATAGCCACTGGATAGGCCACTCTCAGGTGTGCCCACGAACGATGCGCGGAGGAAACAGAAAGCCGTCGTGGCATAAGCGTGAGCTCCTTCGGCGAATCGAGGACAAGGGCGGACAGGAGTCTAGCAGAAGCGGGAGTGCTGAGGCAGCACGTCAATGGCTATTCATCCACACCTCGACATGCGTGTTCCTGCCGTAAGAATAGCAGGGCCCACGGCAGAAGAGTGTGAGCTACCCCGAGTGTCAACAACGATGAAATGGTTGGCTTTCTCCGCCGAGAAGAAGGGGGGGAGGAGCACCCCAATCAGTCGACGGAGGGTCATGCTGCCGACCCAGAGAAGATCTGTCGTAGGGCCTTCAACGTTGTCTGGTCCCGTGAATGCTCAGTGGGCCCTCTGGTCATGATCAGCCAAGAGGAGTGTCCAGAGAGCTCGGGTATCTGAAGATCCACCGCGAAGGCGTTTCCCTCGCTCCACTTCGTTTAGCCGCCAGCCTTATGGTCTCGTAACCGCGATGACGTGTGACGGCTCGCCTTTCTCGTGTGCTTCAGAGCTCTGGGTGGGCTCGACAAGCGCGTTCGCTAAGCTTCTGCACCCAGTCCAAAGCAGTGTCTGGACAGATCATCGCGGCTGTCCTCGCTATCCACGGGTCAATACTACCAATGCAGGCATCCGATGGCAGAAAACAATGGTAAGCCGGGCCGAAGCCTTTGGGGGCAGACAGCGCGACGCTATCAGGCACGCCAGGCTGCGAGGACTTTGTTTGGCGAGAGACACGCGGCACCCGAGCATGCACGTGTTATGCGGTACGTATGCAATGCAGCCACTATCACATGGAACCGTGGTCTCAGGACCAAAGAATAAGCGCCAGGGCGGCAACAGCAAAGAACGAGGCTCGCGCTGGCAGAAAGAGGAGTAATAACTAGAAAATGGGAGACAATGTCTAGATAGTGTGTGTGTGTGGGGGGGGGGGATCTGCGCATGAGCGTGACCAGTCGTTCCTCCCACACACAACGCGAGATAATCAAGAATTCGAAGGCTCTGTTGAAGGTGCATGTAGCAAAGTTGGTCTTCGAGAGGGGAAGGCGCGAAATGTACTCTGAAAATATCGTTTGTCAAACCCTGTTCTCTTCAACCAATGACGACCTCGGACCTCATGGCCAGAGCGGGGCCCCAGGCAGAACCGACAAACGATCAGCACCTTCCCGAAGCGCCAACCCCTGTTCCCTGGCCCGTTCAGCCTATTACTGGGGAAGGTGGCAGGGTGTCGGTGGAGCCAGAGACGGCCAGGCTTCAGGCCGGCGTCTAAGGCGACCACTCAGCATGGCTGTTCGGAACTGGAAAGCGAACCCGGGGCAGATCTTGGTTGATGTGTCAAAGGTTAGGGAAACTTTGTTCAGATGAACTAAGGATGACCTGCAGATGTTTCTCTCCCTCTCATTCGTTTCGCCCGGGGCCCTCCACCATCGGAACCCTCACGATTGGAGGACGAGACAGCTCCGCTCACGCTGCCACGCGAGAGAGAACTGAGCTCGAGCGCTGCCCATTGGCTCTTTGACGAGGCCGTGGGGCGAGTCTCTCGTCGTACAGGCAATTTACACAACATGTACTTCGTAGCCACCACGGAAACATACCCAGACAGCATGGCGCAACCGGCCGAATTGCAGCATGGTGGCACGAGAGCTCAGCCGTCGCACTCACCTGCCCACTTCCCCGAGTCCTACGGAGTCAGATGTGGTTCGGGCCAGAACACTGGCGATTCGTCCAAGTTGCGGCGGCTCTATATCATTCTTGTGGCCCCGTCTGTTATGGGCTTTCTCTAGGCTCTCACTCGGCCTGCTCCCAGTTCTCTCTGGATCCCTCCCTCCTTCATCACCTCTGGATCGGCTACTGCAGGACATACTCAGGCCATCCTTCTGTCACCTCGCCAAGCAATGACATCTCAAGTGGCTGTCATGACTGGCGAGTCGTTGACACCATCTCCTCTGCGCTGACCTCCTGCTATCCTTTGGTCGCCGGATCGTGAAGCATGCCTGCTTCACCTTCGTTGAGGATGCCACTGTGGTTGATATCGCTGAGCCTGGTGCTCCTCATGTTACCCGGAATCGATGCCCTACAGGTCACTCCCGGGTCACAATGTTCGGCTGTCTGTGAAGACTCATCACCAACAACCTCGTCAAAGATTGTCTGCAATGACTTCGACTACTACTCGTCCGGGAATGGCTCGGCGTTCATGGACTGTTTGAAATGTCTTCAAACCAGCAATGCCACCAGTGATTCCGAGAACGACGTCTCCTGGTTCCTCTGTGAGTCCGCTGCCTCTCTTGCCTGCTTTGCACGGGATCTGACCTTCAATCTCTAGACAATCTTCGCTACGCATCCGCAGTCTGCATCTACGACTTCCCATCCCATAACAAAAGCAACTCGACCTCAAAGTCAAGTGCAGTCTCAACCTGTGACCTCGAGTATGCCTGTGCGCCCCTTCAGGGAGCGCTGGAGTACGGCAACTTGGTTGCGTCCACCGAGACCGAGTACGGCTACTGCGAGGCCGATAATGATGCCTTTTACGGCACAAGCATCGACGACTGCGTGAGCTGCCTGCAGTCGAGCCCGTCGACTTATACGGCAAACTGTAAGTCTTGAGTGACAGAGTGACGTTCTCCGGGCTCGAGATGGCCAGCGTGTGGCTAACACTGCTCAGTTCTTCTTGCCCTCGAAGCCGGCTGCCAACAAGAGCCTGCGGCAGGGACCACGCTCTCCATCACTGGGTCACTCTTCTCCACATCACCAATCAACATCACTGTACCTTCCAACTCGACCTCGTCTGCCTCCGCGTCATCTAGCGGTCCTGTCCTCTCGCAGACCTCTATCATCGCAATCGTCGTCTCCCTCTGCGGACTCTTCCTCATTGCCATCTGCCTCTTCATCATCTACTGCTGCCGGCAGCGCCGCTATGTGCGCGAAGACGCCCGGCTTCTGGACAATGCCTTCACCCCCAAACATCAACCGCAGTACTACTACGGAAAAGACCAAGCTTCCATCTCGACAGGACAGACGTACGCCTTGCCTCACTACACGGTCGACCACAAGCCCCAAGAGGCCGCGGGCAGCGCCTTCGGTTCGAGCACCGAACTGCCGAAGCAAGGAAGGTCTCCAGGGGACGACAACGACAACTTTGCGAGCAACGCGGACTACTACGATCGCCTGCAGAGCCGGTCGCGCTCGCAGCCGCTGCAGGCCCATCCCGTGAAGCTGAACAACAAGTCTCCGAGCATAACCTCGGAGGAGGTCGACGCGATCGGCATCCTACCCGTTGACGGCCTGCCCGCACACCCGGCCTACATCCCGCGCACCACGAATGTCGGCCATCTGGGAGGACGCGCGAGCCGCAACACCCTCAGCCGAAGCGCCTCGGTACGGTCGAGCGAGCAGAGCCAGTACACCCGCAGCCGATCCTCCGCAGAGCAGCAGCAACAGCAACAGCAACCCCAGCAGAACCGAAGGGGCCCCAACAACAACAAGACCGACTCGTACGCCATACAGGTGTACCTCAACGGCGCCACCGAAGAGCCCGGCGCCTCGGCGGCGCGGAGCACCATCGTCGAGCGCGCGCCCAGCAGCCGTAGGACGACGCCGCGCAACATCCAGCTGGAGCTCGCGGGCCCTACAGAGACGCACACCCCGCCGGGCCGGCCGCAGACCCGCCAGCTGCTGTATACGCCGCCGGGCGTATCGGACCGGCACACGCCCGCGCCGGCGCCCGTCGTGCCCGGACTGACGCCGCCGGACCGCGCCGCCACCGCGACGCCCAACATGGCGGCCCTCATCCTGCCGTCGGTGCCGAGGATACGGGTACCGGGGAAGAAGCCGCCGAGGCTGAGCACCGATGATGAAGACGGCGGCCGCGACGGGAGGAGCAGGATGGGCATCTCGGGCCCGTTGGCGTTTCCTGATAGTCGGTTCTCGGTGAGGCCGCCGGACGACCGCATCGTCGAGCATACATTTCTGGACCGGGGTGATTTGCATGCCGAGGTGCCGATCGCGAGTGGGAAGAGTTTCTTGTATGGCTGACTTAATCCTTCCATCTATACCCTCGTCTAATTTCCTAGTCGTCTTTTGGTAGAAATCGGAGGGCGGCTCTTGTGACCACAGGCTTGGACATCCTCCTGGGTAGGCACAATTGCATGCAAAGACGTCGATCGAAGACATTGAGGCACCGTCACCACGGAATACAGCACGTGGTAGCAGTAACCAGTAAGGCTTGATGCCTGAAAGAATTTTCATAATTATTATTTACAAGAAAATTTCACCGAGCGAGTTAGTGAATGCATCTAACCCAGGCGATGCCCCGCGCCTCTGGTCCTCCATGAATCAGGAAGAGGGCCACTGCCCGGTTGTGCGCCGGTGCTGCCCCCAGTGGTCTGAGATGAACGAATGGCGGTACCGTACTCCCTCTGCAAGACACGAGGTGTGTCCACAAGGCGCGCGAAGAAGCGAGGCGTTGGGATCCAATTACTGCCACCACCGAATTCGGGATACAGCCGGGTCAGGAAGTCATGCAGGTGCGCAGCGACCAGTCCGGTCAGCTGGAGAAGCATGGGCCCTGGGCCGGCCATGAGGAGCGTGGCGCCCAGCATGCAGATGGGGATCAGCTGCGCCGGGACGGTGAAGAAGAAGAAGCCGGCCCTCTGGCCCCTGGCATCCTGCGTCGCGGTGTAGGCCATGGCCAAGACCAGAGCTTGAAGAAAGAAAGGGGAGCCCAAGAAGTAGTTTGCGGTGACCTGATGAATTCTGGTTAGTTTTGCGCATCGAAGTAATGGGTTTGACAGCCCTGCGTCTTGAGACGCAGCAACCAACAGAGGTTGGCGGAGAAATGTAGGGCGCTCGAAACCACCCAGGCCCACAGAGGATCAGAGCCCGAGTCATCCATAAGACATCCCACCATGCCCACACCGCGGACCAGACCCTAACTAGGTATTGCGAATGACGGGTCGGCCGAAGTGCAGGGGTAATCTTCCTCTTTTCCAGGAACCGTGATAGCAGTGGGAATACACCATCCGGGCAGAATAAGAGGTGTAATAAGGCAGAAGAGCCATGAAGCGCGGAAGAACATAGTGGGATGAGGGGGATGGAAGCATGGGCAAGGCAAAGCAACTTGGCTGCCGCACTTACCAGAATGACGGAGCTGCAGAAGACCAGGTACCACAACAGGTCCTCCTTCCTATTGAACTTGGGATGGCTCGTCTCAAGCTGGCTCAGATATTGGAACACAAAATACGTGTCCATGACTATTCCCAATCCGGACCCAGTGAGGAGGAAGCTGGCGACGAATCGCCATATTTGGGGTGGTAGTCTGAAGATGAAGTACCAGTCGAAGTAGAGCCATTGTACGGGGATAATGCCAAAGTGGCCGGCAATCGACGTCACAAGGACCGCAGTCGTAACAGTTCTGTGGTATTCGCGGTCAGGAGTGTTGATCAGGTCGCGCGAAGGTGGTGATGACTGCTTACCTGGCCAGAGGCGGCGCGCGCCAGTAGGCATCCATGATTTCGGCCATCGTGTAGGTTGCAGGAATTGACGAGACGAGAATGAAGTGGCGCTGAACAAGGGAACCAGGAAGCAAAACTTTTTGCGTCCTCGATGTTTGGACTTGGAGGGAGAGACTGTGCGGCCAAACGGTATGTGATGTGAGAGTGGTCGCGGTGGTTGGTAATGCAGTAATTTGCGGGTGATGTGAGGTGGCCTCTTGGAGGATCAAGGCGAGGCGAGGCGAGGCAAACAGCTCTCGTGGAACAGGAAAGAAAATGCGGCCGAGCTTCTCCAGGCAGGGGTTGATGCGGCGGGGCGGCGCGTGCCCATTCGCTGTCGGCGCTGAAACGGCCCGTGGAGCAGCAAGTACCCAGGTACCTCAACGGCAGTGAAGGGAAGAAAAGGGAAAAAATGGAAAGGGATGTCCTCAACTCGGGGACGGGAATGCGACTCAGCAATCTTGCCCGTCGACTCCTACCTGTCGTGTCGGATGAAGCAAGCTCGACCTGACTCCTCGCAATTGTAATCTTCGAGAGATGTTGAACGGCGCATAGGGCAGCAGCTTTTTACGCGTAACAGCTTTGAGACTGGGGCTCGCTTCAATCTCGCTCAACCACGTATATAACATGCAATGAGAGGACTTTGTCACTGAGCCCGAGGATGTGGTGGTAGAAGCGAGTAGGAAGAGGGGTGAGTGCAAAATTCTCGTCGGTTTGTGCAAGAATCAGAGATGTGGTAGAAAAAGCACAAATGGAAACAGACGAGTTGAAGCAGACGGGGTTGAAATATGCTGCGAGAAGCGATTAAATTTTCTGCGCAGGGGCCAATTTGGTGGAGGTGGGCCCAGACTCAGCGGAACCGAAGTCGGCAGACCCCCGGCTGATCCATGTCAACCTTAGCAATGAACTCCTAGAGTCGGCACCCTTTGAGACGGAACAGAACGAGTTTATTATATTGCTCATTGTCAGGACGGTCTGCGCATTTGAGCACGTCGCTGTTTTGTAGCAGCACTGTTTTCCTGGGCTCTCATTGTTCCCCATCGCATTTTTCTGGGCCAACGTCGCATGACCCTGATTCATTCTGTCCCTGTCTTCTCCTTTCGTGCCAATCTTGCGGTAGGGTGTTGACGGATACATTTCTCCTTCATGGATCGCCCTGCGCGGGTAGTGAGGCAACTCGCCTCCAAGATCCAGACAAGGTCGTATGCGACGACAGGTATAGAAATCCCAGCGAAGAAACAAAAATATGTGCCATCATCAGGCACATACCCTCTTGGCTTCCAAGCCTCGGGCGTCATCGTGGGTGTCAAACCAAACAACACGACCAAGCCAGACCTGGCACTGCTCACCTCAGACCGCCCTTGCGCCGCCGCCGCTGTCTTCACCAAGAACAAGTTCCAAGCAGCCCCCGTCACGTTCAGCAGGGACCTGATCAAGAAGACCAATGGCAAGATCCAGAGTGTGCTTGTCAATTCTGGATGTGCAAACGCCGTCACCGGAAAGGGGGGCTTCGAGGATGCCGTCAAGATGTCGCAAGAGACGGACAAGGCTACGGGCGCTGCGGACTCTACAATTGTGATGAGCACGGGAGTCATAGGACAGAGGTCAGAGATGTCGCGAGACCATTTTCATAATTTCTTCAGGGGTCCCTGGGACGACATGCTGAGATTCTTATAGGCTCCCTCTCGGAAAGATCATCGACGGCGTCCCGCAGGCTTACAGGGCACTGGGCTCATCACACGACCACTGGATGAGCGCAGCCACAGCCATCTGCACCACGGACACCTTCCCCAAGCTCCTCTCGCGGACCTTCAGCCTGCCCTCCTCCCCCGGCACCACCTACCGCCTCGCCGGCATGACCAAGGGCGCCGGCATGATCCACCCCAACATGGCCACCCTCCTCGGCATCATCGCCACCGACGCGCCCGTCTCGCCCGCCGCCGCCCCGGCCCTGCTCAAGAGCGCCGTCGACCGCTCCTTCAACTCCATCACCATCGACGGCGACACCTCGACCAACGACACCGTCGCCCTGCTGGCCAACGGCGCCGCGGGCGGGGCCGAGATCACCCCGGAGGCCTCCTCGGCCGACGACTACGCCGCCTTCGGCGCCGTGCTGTCCGACTTCGCCGTCGACCTGGCCCAGCTCGTCGTCCGCGACGGCGAGGGCGCCACCAAGTTCGTGACCGTCCGCGTGGCCGAGGCCGCCTCCGAGAGCGGCGCGCGGAAGGTCGCCAGCACCATCGCCCGCTCGCCCCTGGTCAAGACGGCGCTCTACGGCAAGGACGCCAACTGGGGGCGGGTCCTGTGCGCGACGGGCTACTCGCTGCTGTCGGAGCCGGGGGAGCCCGTCAACCAGGTCGCCGAGATCGTCCCGGAGAGGACCAACGTGTCGTTCGTGCCGGCCGACGGGTCCGCGGAGCTGAAGCTGCTCGTCGACGGCGAGCCGGAGGCTGTGGACGAGACCCGGGCCTCGGAGATCCTGCAGGCGGAGGACCTCGAGATTCTCGTGAGGCTGGGAACGGGCAACAAGGAGGCTACGTACTGGACTTGTGACTACAGTCATGAGTACATGTAAGTGTTTCCCAATGGCCACGTGGCTTGCCACGATGCGGAGCTAACCTTCTTTCTCAGCACAATCAACGGTGACTACCGCACATGAGTCTGCGGTGAGGGGTGTATGAACAGCAAAATTAGTGTATAAGTGCAATATAGAGCACAAGCAGATTTCCAAAATCAACCTGCGGCTGGTCCACTTATGAAGAAGGACAGCAGGCTTAGTGGATATGATAACAATTTCATATCCCTCTTCCCATCCAGAGTCCCACTCTGACGAGCCATCACAAAGACGACTCTGCAAAATTTCCATCAAAATCTGACGATCCGGCTGGTGAATGTCTTGTGCATGGGTGGGGACCGATGTGTTCACGCCCAAGTTTACCATCCCGCCTTAGGCGGAGGAACACCGTGCCAGAGCTACTATGGGCGTTGTGTGTGCAGCGGAGAGCGCTTTTGTTTGTCGCGTGGGCCCGACCTACTCAAGAGCGGCCGGACTCAGCAGGATCGAAAAAGGAAATCGTTATTTCCGCATAGACTATACAAAGATGTCCTGGCCTTCCCCTCCCAGAGGTTCGTTCCGGTCCTGATGAAACCGCTTGGAAGATGTATATGCTTGATCGTCCCTGATGGGAACACGCTTGGGTATATGCCTGCATGTGAACATGATAAACACAAAAACGCCCCGCATAAAAGCACAACGAAACGTCCTGTCCAATGCTGGCTTTCAGGAAAAAAGACGCTTGAATTTGCCGAACACCCGTGACTCCCTCCTTGCACACCATTTCGCCTACTTCCGTCCGTCCCACGTTCTTTATACCGCTAAAAACGCCATGCTGGATGCAATTGACCGAATCTCGATCTCTTTTTTGATTGTTGTCCGCATAGAGAAAATAAAATTCCTCATTCCACCTTTTGAATGTCGAATGCAGCTGCTGTCTTCCTCAGGACTCTTGAAATCCTTGCTCAATGCTCTTGCCACCAACTTTGTCCACTCAAATAAGCTTGGCCTTCCATCTCACGACCTCGAGCGGGTCTTCTTATTTCCATCATGTGTGATCCCTTTGATCAGTTCCTTGTCGACAGCTCCACTGCCTGCCCGCATGCTGGCCCTAGCCTGCTCGACAGCACCGAGTCGACAATTGGTCTTGATCAGATTCTACCCGCCCAATTCCTGACTCTGAGAGAGCTGCCTATTCTGCTCCCGATACCAGGTCGTGTCTTCGTCCATCTCGGCGGCGACCTTCCTAAGCTCGCGAAGAGTTTCCTCGACATCCTGTTGCATCGTGCTGACCGTACTGCCGGCCTGGGAAGCACCATCGATGTCGCCGCGCTGACTGCCTAGATGCATCGGTGAAGCGACGCCCACGGGAAGGGACTGTCTGAATGGCCGCATCGATGTGCCCATGCCACCGGCAGGCAGAGATTGCCTCAACGAGGAGCTCTGTTTGACGACACTCGATCGCGGGGGCGAGCCGGCTCCGCCTGTGCTAAAAGTGCTGCGGCGTGATCCATTTCCACCAGTCAGGCCTAAGCTCGCGCGATATGCGCCGTCCTGTTCCAGCACACGATCGTCGTAGTCACCAATCTCCGAATCACCAGAGTACTGCGAGACGCCATCATGAACCGAACCGCTTCTCGGGCGCGGTGCCTTGTCGGAGAGAACATGACCCGTGGGTGTTGCAAATAGTCCGCGGCTCCTCAACAGCCAATACGAAGACTTGATGCCGCTGCTCGGTCCATTTCTCCCGCGCTCAGGCTCGACGGACGATCGTGGCGAAGCAGACTGGTACTTCGAGAAGTTCGTGATTTTTCCGCTTGCGGGCAGTGATCGTACGGACTGGCCAAGACGGGAAGACGTGCTGCTCCTGAAGCTTATGAGATCATCGTCCTGGCGTTTGCCGTTGATCAGATCTGCCAGCTGCTGAGCCTTTTTGCTCCACTTTTGTTTTGGTTCTGGCTTCGCAATGCCCGCGTCTCGTACCAAGCGGAGAGGGTCTTTGTTGGGTTTGGCGGGAGGACCCATGACTTGCCGCTTAGAATTCGGGCTGATGTGAACGCCGACAAGTGCGTCGTAGATAGAGTCGTCGTCCCGGACGCAATCCTCGGCAATTTGCTGCTGATTGGGCATCCCACCGAAGACGCCGGTGGCGAGCAGAGCGTCGGCATCAGAAGCAGGGCTGCTCCTTCTAGACGTATCAACCGACATGCTCTCCCGTCTCGCTCTCTTCAAAGCTCGCTCCTTGTCAAGCTCGTCAAGCCAAGAAGTCGGTCCAGTCAGCCGCTTGAGACGAGCCTGGTCCTCCCTTTCCTTCTTTTTCTTTGCCGCTTTGGCTTCAACCACCTTTGCCTCCCTATAGGCCCTCAAGGCTTCTCTATTGCTGCGCCCGACTCGCCTTGTCGCTTTCTGTCTAGCATAGTTTCGCCATCGATAGAAAAACTTGACTCCCAGGCTGTACTCTCTGAACTTGCGAGCCTCGGCCCATGACAGTTGGTCCTCCTCTTGTCGCTTTCGCTCTTCTTCTTCTTGCTGGTGCAGGTCAAAGACCTGGCGAACAAGGATCTCCACGGCATTGTCCTGCAAGGTCTCCATCAAACCACCGTCGCCAAGTAGGAGCCATGTAGCAAGATCGCCCATCATGTCTTTTGGTGGAGCAGGAGGTGGCGATGGCGCTGTAGCTGTAGCTGTCGAGGCGGAAGTCTGATCGGGCGGGACAGTCGGCATACTGGAAAACAGAGCCGGCATGGCAGGTTCGGTGGAAGTGGCCGTTAATGGTGTCGATTCTGGCGCTATTGGGGTAAATAATGAGGGCGTGGACGCCGGAGCAGAGGCGGAAGGAAAAGAGAATGCAGGCTTTACAGGACTCGAAGCATCTTGAAAGATAGATGTCTCGTCCGATGCCTTTGTAGCAGATACATTTGTATCGAGTGGTGCCTCGGCAGCCTTCTCTTTGACTGACAGTGGCGGTAATGTAGGGAAGATGCTGCTTGTTGATGCGTCAGGCAACGGCTGGCTAGAAAACAGAGAAGTCGGAGGCTTGTTAGAAAAATTTCCCAGGGAGCCAACAATACTTCCTGAGCCTTCTGCAGTAGAAGCAGAAGGGCCTGTGGTCGGCGTAGACACCCATGGAAATGTGGACGCCTGTTGAGGTGGCCTCTCAGAAACGCTGGTATTTTGCGCCTGCGCGGCCGGTGAGCTGAGGGACCAAGGGAAGGCTGGAATCTGTTGAATCGTGGCGGCCACGCCAGTTGCTGGATCCAGGTCTGTCGTCGCGATTGTGGTCGTACTTGACGCCTGTGAGAAGAATGGGTTCTGTGCAGCCGTGCCGGGATGAGCCGCGGTCAATGAGGTCGAGGTTGGCGGAGGAACAGCATTCCTTTTGATCGGAGCTGGAGACGAAGATGGCGACTCATCATCTGAAAAGTTGACCTCCATAGGTGTTGATTTGGCTTCTCCAGTCACCGTGTCCGGAGATTGGGTAACGAAAAGACCGCCAGGACTATCGACGGTCTCGGCGGCGGATGGCGGCCCTTCCTGGTAGACGGTGGTATGAATGACTTCCGGAAGAGTGTGGCTGCCGCGCTTGATCTCAACAATCGCCTTCGAAAATGACTGTTTGACAGTCTTCATTGGGATACCTGTCCTTCGATGAACTACCATGTAGGGCTCACTTGCGCCTTCTGATGAGAACTCCATGTCCATATCCGTGAGGAACGCAACACATTCATCTTCCGTGTCAAAGCGGAACTGCTCATTCAAGACTTTTGCAGTCAGGTCTTTCGGTCTGTCTCTGACCCTGCCGTAGGCCTTGTGGATGCCTTTCAAAATTTGGCGACGGATCTCAGTGAAGTGGATCTCAGCCAGACAGGCCATGGTATAGGATACCTCTGAACTCTCGACGATGGAGAAGAAGATGGTGAAAGATGGTGAGCCAGTACTGAGAGGCAAGCCCGGGCGCAGCGGGCCGCGGTGAGTTGAAACATTTTTCATTGTTTCGATGAGGGACACCGCCGTCTGAATCTCAGTCGATTTGACCCAGTAGTCCCTTCCCCAGTCCTGCATCTGCTGGACGACAAAGGTGTCGTGCGCGTTGAAGAGGAGGTAGTAAGCGCGGAATTCGGCCTCGTTCTCGATCGTGAAGTCCATGTCCTTGCACTCGTCGTAGACTTGCATCAATGACAGTAGAGTCTTTCCAAGTTGCTCCCGCTCCTGCTGTTCAGAGAAGTCCTCCTTGCCTTCCTTGGAAAGCAGGTGAAGTGAGACGGCGTGGAATCTTGTGATGTTCTCCAGGCAGTAGATCTGATCAATGCGCTCCGCTGGTGTCATGGCATTCTGAAAAATGAAATCTTTCCGGATGGCTCTGGTTCGGTCCCACAGGAAGCCATGCAGTGTAGGAAGATTTTCATCACCCTGAAGCACGTCGTTGATCAAGTAGTCCAGGGTTCGCCTCAGTGCAGCTGGTGATCGCACTTCTGTCGGCAAAGGCGAATCGGTGCCAGCGGCTGACCTCTTGAATGACTTGACCATCAGATCAGGATTTGCCCAGCCATCGTCGGGACCGTTGCCATGCGTCCTCTCTGGGAATTTGACATCGTGCTCGACGATTCGTGAGACTTTCTCGCCTTCGGGGCACATTTCCTCGCATACGCCCCTGAAGTCGATTGCATCGCTCAATTTCTTCCGCACCTCCGGATCATCGATAAGCCCTGCCTTTATCAATGACGCCCGAACTTTGCTCTCGTAGGCCTTGTACTTGATTCGGTAGTCGTCCACGGCCTTGATGTTGTGTGGATTGCCGGGATCTTGCGGCCAAGGGGGAGGCTTGAGAAGTCTGTCTTTTCGCAATTGATCGTTGATCTCGGCAACATAGACAGCTGGCGACTTCTTCTGGCCCTTAACCAGAGGTTGCTCGGAAGCAGGCGCCGCCGCTGCCGAGCTGAAGCCATTGGTCTTCGTGTCTTTCACGTGGGCTGCGAATCCGTTGCTGCTCTTGCCCGTATCCTGGGCGCCGAAACCCGCGGGCGCCCCGCCTATCGAGGGCGTCGCAAATGATGCCTGCGGTTTCTGGAAGGCCGTTGTCGCGAAACTGGAGGCGCCACGTTTAGGGCTGGTCTTGTCCTCGAATGCGTTCTTGCGCTTCTGATTACTGGTAGCAGAGCTTGCGGCATTGGATTGCTGACTCGGTTGGCCAAAGGCTATCGGGGCTGTGTCGTTTGAGGGGTTCGAGAGGGCTGCGAAGGGGCTCACAGAAGCGAGAGAGGCAAACGGGTTCGCTGGCGTCGCTCCATCTTGAGTCGTCGTGGTGGAAGGTGCTGTCGCGCTGGCGAAGGGGTTCAGTGTGGCCGACGCGGTCTGTGTCGCTGTCGCTGTCGCGAAGGGATTCGAGGGGGCGCTCGTTGCGGCGGAGGTGGCGGACGCAAATGGATTCATTGTGGCGTCTTTGTTCGTCGTTGTGGGCCCTCCAGGAAACCCTCCTCCGCTCGGCGGGGTCGCACTGAGACCATTTGTCGCGTTGCTCGGGGCGCCAAATTTCGAAGCTGACGAAGACTTGGAATCGTTTGGAAGTGCTGCGGGCGCGCCGAAGAGCGAAAAGGGTGGTGGTTGCGAGGAGGGCGGAAACCGTGATGAGTGGGTTGCGGGAGCTCCAAAGAAGGATGGAGTCGAGGAGTTGGCTCGGATGCTCGAGGGCGCCTGCGCTGAGGGTCCAGGGGCTTGGCCAAAGCCTGACATATCCTTATCTATACTACCCTACCCCTCTCATGAGCCCTCATGGGTCAAGGTCTGATGGCTGCGTCGTGGGTAGAAGTGCAGGAGCGTCGCCCTACATGACCACGACGAGACGGGACGCAGGTTTGAGTTGGAGGTTAGGTTTGGTGGAGTTGACCGGCGCACTGTTGATTTGGATGTCGGCACAAGCTTAGCTGACGCGCCGAGTTGGGACTAGCGCCGCCCCCGAAGGCCTGCAGACAGGGGTGCTCCGGGTGGACGGTGGACTTCTGGCGCGAGTCCTGATTAGGACAGAGGGAAGCCCCGTGGCCTAGACACACAAGCAGACCAGAAGGTAGACGAATAAAAGAAAAAAAAACAAAAGAAAAAAGACTAAAACGTTAACCGAACAACAGAAAAGATATAGTGTGGTTGAACAAAAATGCGGTGACGCGAGATCGAATCGCGGACCTTCAGATAGATGCCTGAAGTTGAGTTCAGTCTGAGGTGCGAGAATATTGGTATATATAGTCTGAGTGGAGCCCGTCTCACTCTTTTGCATCGGCCCATCTTACGACTTTATCAAAAGTTACCTGCCTTGTTGTTATTCAGACTCTAGGCGTGTTGGAACGTATATATCGTCGATTGCAGGCACCCGTAATCGGCGCGCCCCTTTTGAGTTTGAACAAGGCGATGGCTCACTCTGGGCAACAGCCCGTCTCAATATATTAGAACAACCGCTCATACCTAGGTATACAGTACTCATCCTGCTCCTCCCGCTACAACCAGTTGCCCGCTTAGACGTCTTGGCAACTCGTCGAAGTTTCTAGGCTTCACAATTGGGTAGGAACTTGGAAGACGAAACGGGCACAATTCACCTGTCTCAAGAGGAGTAAGGTATGCGCTGGAGATTTTGGATCGTTCAAGCTTTAGAACAGACACTTCTGTGAAAAACCAACCTATGGCCACCTGACACAAATTTGAGCTTCCACAAGCAAGGAACCACTTGTTCAGGAAGCAAAGTGGACGTACGGATCCAGTGCAATGAACTGGCTCTCGACTGGTGCAGGACCCGACATCAATCTAAGTTCTAGCAAGCTATTAGCAGGCGATTCAGCGATTCTGGTCCGTCGCAACCTTAGAAGCCTATAATTACTTGTTGGAAAACCTGCTTCGCTAACTTGTTATGGTACTGTATAATGGCGATGCTCAGTGCTGCTGCAGAGCGCGCGGTTGACGACGTCACAGATGTCCTTGTCGCCAAGGATTGCCGGCGTGGCATCCGTTACCAGATTTTGGGGGGGGGGGGGGTATCTTGAGATTTATAGAGGAAAAGCTATGAGATGCTGAGTTGCGGAACAGCGGTACTTAGCCGCTTCGACCTTTGATCCGTGCTGGTCCGAGTCCTCTTCTGATCTCGTCCAACTCCTGCACTCCGCTCTGGTCCTTGCCTCTCTTCACACGCCTCTTCCCTTGCATTGTGTGGCTCCCCAAGAATTCATCAAGGATGCCATCAAAGTCATGCCTCGTGGGGCCCTGGACGCTAGACATGGACGTCATGCCTGATACGATGGAGCCCTCCTCTTCCTCGTCCAGGTCCTCCAAGTTGTAGCGCTCCTCCATCTTCTCAAACCGCGCGTCCAATATGCTCAGCTGCTCGTTTCGAACCAGAGCAGACGAAGTCATCGAGTACGCAGAGGGATTCGTCAGGGCGCCCTTCCTCTTCTTCTTCCGCCCGCCCATTGTAGTCGTCGTCCACATTGAGGACTGGCCATCCGCGCCCAATGGCCCTGCCGGCTTCTTCTGTTCAGTTTTCTGGTCCTTCTTGAATTGCTTGAAGTTCTCCATCCAGTCTTGCGGCGGGCCCTGCTCTGGTGTCTCGGCCGTATTCACAAGCTCCGGCACCTCGTCCTCGTCCTTGTACTCTTTTGTCGGTTTCGCCGTGTGGTCCGACTCCCAGCCGTCATCTTCTTCCCACTCGTCAAAGGTCTCGTCAAACTCGTGCTTGTTGAGCTCATCCGCATCCTTCGAGAGTGCCTGAAAAATGTCTTCATCATCGTCCACGTATGCATCGTCCTCCAAGGCCTCCAGAACCTCGCGCAAGCGAGGGTCCATGTCGGGTTGGAAGCCCGCAAGCGCATCTGGTATATCCTGCTGCGACTGGTATGTCAACCTCTGAAGGTCTCTCGACGGCAAGATGTCCTCGTCCAACAGGTCGCCGGACTTGTGCTCCAGCTCCATCTGCTTCAGCGCCTCCTCCAAAGACTGCTTGCCCTTGCCCTTGTTTTGCGGTGCCTTTGCTTCTACGAAAACAGCCTCCCCGCCGCCAGTACCGATCTCGCGCATGTGCTGCATGTAATCATATTCGGTGTCGTCATAGTAGATGCCGTGATTCGCGGCCTCGCCCTCGTTGTCTCGTATGCTGCGGGCGTCGGAGCCGAGTTCTGATGCGAGGTCGTCTAGCTTCTTGACCTTGGATGCGTTGGGTTGTTGGGTCGGGTTCAACACCATCGAGGGCGCAGCGTCGTCGTTGATGCGAGGGTCGTTTTGAGGCCGGTGCACCAGCGTGAAGTGCTGGGCTGTGCCGGCCTTCTTGGCCTTCTGCCAATTGGATTTCGGTGGCATTCTGGGAGATCAGGGAATGTGAAGGACCGGAGGGCAGATCCAACGTGTCAAGGGAAATGGTGTAGAAAGCAGTTTTGGACGATCAAAGTTGGGGAGATAGAGTGGATTGCAGCGAGAAACCGAAATGCACTTTGCGAAAAAAAAAGGACCCTGCGCTGGAAATTTTTCGATTTGGAGGGGTCTGCCAGCTTATCGGCTTATCTAAGCGGGGCCTCAGAGAGAAAGTTGGAGAGAACCAAGGAAATCTTGCCCCCACGACGTCAATTTCTAAGCCGCTACTTCTACATCAACGTCCTTCATATATATCTTCGGGAGACGCCTTGTTCAGAACCTCACACAAGCCAGAAGACCAAACTCACTGTCTTGGCTTCTTAGAGTTCTAAACTTATTCCCACACCAACAACAACAAGAGGCCCTTTTCCAACTTGCCCATCATGCCTCAACCAAAGTCTCAGAAGAACGTGGGGCTGGGCAATGCCCTGATGCACGACCGCTTCGGCAAGGGCAAAGGCAAGGACCGCCGAAAAGGTGCGGGCGCCGTGACGCGCGTCAACAAGGCGACAGGCGAGGAGTACATTACGAACGAGCGGGAGGAGGCCAGCTGGGTCAAGATGCGCAGTGTCACTGAGCAGGGCGCGCTGGACGAATTCCTTGCCACCGCGGAGCTGGCCGGCACCGATTTCACGGCCGAGAAGATGAACAACGTCAAGATCATTCACACTGATCAGAAGAATCCATACCTGTTGTCCGCCACCGAGGAGCGGAATGCGCTCAAAAAGCACAAAGAGAACCGGGGAAAGCTGACGGTGCCGAGGCGGCCGAAGTGGGATGAGAATACGTCGCGTGAGGAATTAGACGCCCGGGAGAGGGAGAGCTTCCTTAACTGGAGAAGAGGACTGGCAGAGCTGCAAGAGAACAACGACCTGCTCATGACGCCATTTGAGCGAAACTTGGAAGTGTGGAGGCAGCTCTGGCGTGTGATAGAGAGGTCAGATCTCGTGGTGCAGATCGTGGATGCTCGAAACCCGCTCATGTTCCGGTCTGAGGATCTGGAGCAGTATGTGAAGGAGGTTGATCGGCGCAAAGAAAACCTGCTGCTCATCAACAAGGCCGACATGATGACCTACAAGCAACGGAAGGAATGGGCGAAGTATCTGAAGGGCGCCAAGATCGCACACAAATTCTTCTCGGCACAACTAGCCAAGGAGTATAACGAGGCGAGAGAGGAAGACGATGAGTCAGAGGAGGATGCGCAACCAAGCAGCTCTCGAGCTGCCGGACACTCGGCAGATGACGGGGACGCAGATCTGGACGAGGCCGAGGACGACGGGAAGGCCGAGGCACCCACCGCATCTTCGCAAGACGAGGAAAATCCCGCCAACCAAGAGGATGATGAAGACACAAGGATCATAACAGTGGAGGAGCTGGAGAGCATATTCTTGCAACATGCGCCCGACAACTCCTCAGGCGACCATAAAATCACAATCGGACTTGTCGGCTACCCCAATGTTGGCAAGTCTTCAACAATCAACGCTCTCGTTGGTGCCAAGAAAGTCTCGGTCTCGGCCACCCCTGGAAAGACCAAACATTTCCAAACTGTTCACCTCAGCGAACAAGTCGTCCTTTGCGATTGTCCTGGTCTAGTCTTCCCCAATTTCGCCACGACCAAGGCGGAGTTGGTGTGTAATGGTGTCTTGCCCATTGACCAACTGCGAGAATTCAGCGGACCGGGATCTCTGGTCGCCAATCGGATCCCAAAGAATTTCTTGGAGGCGCTCTACGGTATCACGATACACATGCGACCGCGGGAGGAGGGCGGTACCGGTGTGCCTACATCATCAGAGGTCTTGCGAGCCTACGCTCGCGCCAGAGGCTTCGCAACATCAGGCCAAGGCAATCCGGACGAGTCTCGCGCGGCGCGGTTCATCCTCAAGGACTACGTCAACGGCAAGCTTCTCTGGGTGGAGCCACCGCCAGGAGACATCGACGCCACTGAATTCAACAGCGAGCTGTACGACCCATCGCATCTTACTGGAAAGCAGCGACTTGCGCTCGCAACCGCCATGGAGTCGGTGTCGGCTGCTGGTGGCGAGGTTGAGAGCGAATTAGGCGATATCGACATGCTCTCGCTGCAACCAGCTGGGCCCAAGTCGCAAAATCTCGACAAGAACTTTTTTGGCCCTGGAAGCGGGAATGCTGCACATTTGAACAAGCCATTCAGCTACAAGTACACCGCGCAAGGAAAGGCCGCGGCTGCCGAAATTGACAGCGGCAAGCATTTGAGCGGGCGAAAGGCTCGCGCGATGATCGCGTTGGAGAAGGGCATGGATCCGAAAGACGTACAGCTAACGTCGGGCAAGAAGCACTTCAAGGGTGGGCCAAAGGGAAAGGCCAAGAAAGAGTCTCACAAGGAGTTGGATGATTTTTAGGTGTTATGGTAGCAACCTCAATGCCGATCTGCCCTGCTAGGCCGCCCATTGACGAGACAACATCCCAGGCGTGTCACCCAAAAGTGGACGCGGCAGCTGCGCGGGTCTCTTGTCACCTGCTTGGAGGAATGGACCCTGATCGTGCTTACTCTCAAGCTGACATGGGGACGTACGAAAACAAGTAAGCTTAAATGTACCCAATGTCCGAGGCTGTCACCATCACAGACTGGACCTATCTGCCGCATCGAAATGCTTTTCGGAATATGGTAGGATATATGTGGGAAACTCTGACTCCGGCGCCGGGATAGCATGGTGTCGCCGTAGAACAACAAGTGCTATGCTGTCAAGTATAAAGGAGCAGTGGTCGAACGACCAGAGACCGGGGAACAAAAGCTGCTCTACGCTTGCTTAGAACGAAGCCTTGAACAGGATCTCGATATTATCGTAATCATGGTTTCAGCAGCAGAAATGATCGCACCGCTTGCGGTTGGCGTATCTCTCCATGTCTTCCTCTTCAGACACGGTGAATGGGATGTCGAGGTATTCAACCTAGTCATACTGGCTGCAACAGCCCCGTTTGCCGTCGCTCTGGTTCTCAATGTTCTCTTACAAACTCCCATCCAGTCTGGCGCTGACTTGTGGACCCTGGGCATGACTTCTCTCACTATTGTCGGCATGACCGCTCTGGGCCTCTTCACGAGCATGCTCGTCTATCGTGCCTTCTTTCATCGTCTGAATCGATTCTCAGGTCCATTTCTCGCCCGGCTGTCGGGCTTCTGGATCGCGTCTAAGGCATACATGTCGCGTCAGGAGTTCGCTGATCTGTACAGACTGCACGAGACATACGGAGATGTCGTCAGCATCGGCACGGGCATGTCATCCATGACGGACACAGATCTCATTGTAAAAGATAGTATCATATAGGTCCAACCACCTTGTCCATCAAGGATCCGCGCGCCATTCAAGCCATCTACGGTGCCGGGTCCAAAGGTATCAGAGCAACGTTCTTTATTTCGTTCCACCCGGCGTACTCGCTAGGCTCGACAAGAGACACGCGCGACCATGCTCAGCGGCGGAGGGTATGGGAAAAAGGCTTCACCACGAAATGTAAAGACGACCCATTCCTGGATACATGGTATGTACGGTCAAAGGAACTGACGGGCAGGCACAGCGCTGCGAGGTTACGACACTCGCGTCTCTTCCAAGGTCGACAAGCTCCTGAAGAACATCGCAGCGAAGAAGAGCCAGCCTATGAACATGTCACTCTGGATCAATCTCTCCACTTTTGACTTGATGGGAGATCTGTCGCTGGGTGGGAGCTTTGGCCTGCCCGACCGCGGTGCGGCAGATTTCTTTCTGTCCCATCTCCATGTCTTCATAGGGTTGGGGGTAAGCAGCGTAGTATACTGCTGTTGGTAAGTCAATCTTCGTATACGAAGAGGTCTGAATAAGGGGTGAAAATGAGTGTATTTGCTGTTGTTGTTAATGATGTCTAGCAGAAGGAACGGAAGGGAAACTATCGTCGTACGCTAAAGGGATTAGGCGTACACGCGTACGGTCCCTTCTAATTGCCATCGGGCCAAATCGGCCCAACTAGCCATTTGGCTAGCTAGTTTCTTTTAATAGCCGTATGCCTCTAGTCTAAGGCAGACCAGGCTATTACTATAGCTATCAACCTATATTAGCAGTCTTTTATATCGGCTTATAACCCTTTATTGTATATTTTAAAAGATTAGTTTAAAACTTAAGCTATAAGTAATTAGTTGCCTAAATAAAAAAGAAACAAGTAATAATTATACTATATAAAGAAAATATACTTATTGCCTAGTTTATAAGCTTTTAAACAAAACCCTCTACTTATATTATTAATTTATTATTATTAACTAAGCGTTCTAACGCTTTATTTAATATAGCTTTTATTATAGCATTAATAAAGTTATTATTGCTATTAACTCATTATACCTTTATAATCTCACGCTATTTATATAACTAACGTAAAGCTATTATATTAATTATTAGCCTCTTTTCCTTAATTATACTTAATTTAACTAAGCACTTATATAAAAAATACAAGTTTATATAAATAACTAAAAGCATTGTAAAAAGGCTAAGTTTATTAGTTATTAAATAAAGCATTGTTTTTATTAAGAAACTAATATTAAAAGTATTAATAATCTTATAAATTTCTAATGCTAAAAAGCTTTAAATAACCCTTTTACACTTAATAAAACTCTAATGCACAAGGTTTCTTATTAATATAAATTAACTATTAATACTAGTTTTATTTCCAATCGCTAAAATAAACCTAATCTAAAAGCTTAAATCTTTATTGCTAGCTAAAGAGCCGTTGGCAAATGCAAAAAGTTTAGCCATTGCTAGATTAAAGGGGATATATTATAGCCCTTTTAATAAGTTACTAAATTGCTACTATAAACAACTATTAAGCTTTATATAATTGCTTTTATTAAGGTTTTAAATTTAAGCAGCAATAAATAGATTAAAAAAAGCTTTTAGTTAGCAAATTAAAGCAATATAAGCACTATAAACATATTGCTTTATATATTATTAAGCTTAGTTAGCTGACTTAAGATTAACGAAAATAATCTTAATACCTTAACCTTTCTGCTTTAAGTTTAGCTTAGCCTTGTTTATTATTAACGTAGCGCCGTTAAAATCCAAAGCAATACTAAAAAAAAAAAAGGTCTTAGGCTTAGCTTTAAACTAAGCTTTTTATAACTTTTAATTTTTTAATGCTAAAAAAGCTAATATAGCTAAGATAAAAGTATTATTAGTTTATATATTAATAAAGCCAAAAGTCTTTAAAGGTTTATTAATAATTAAAAAGTATAGGTTATAGGTTAAGGTTAATATATTAAGCTTTTTCCAATAGTAGCCTTAGTATATAGCAAACTAGTAAACGCCTGCTTTGGCAATACTGTAAAGTAGCTTAATTACCTTAATAATAGTATTTTAAGGATATTTAATTTATAAAGCAGCTAAAACAATAGCTAGTATAGTATATATAAGTTTAATTTATAATTGTAGGTATGCCTAGGTAATATTGCATAATAATAGCGTTATGCCGCCTTGCAATAGTAACGGCGCAAAGGCTAAAATTAACCGCTGGCTAGCATATTAAATCATAAAAGACTATGTTAAAATAAACGCTTTCTTTTTATTATTATAGCCTTATATAAGTAAGCGTAACTTTTTATAAGGCTTAATAATTTTACCTTTAACTTTCTATACTATATAAGCCTTAAAGATGCAGTAGCTATTATGCCTAGCTTTGCTATAGCGTTTAAAGCTAAAAATGCTATGGCTAATAAAATTATCTATCTCTTAGACATTAAACGCTTTAAACAGCTTGCCTAAGATTATTATAATGCTATTATTCCTTAACTTAACGGCAAAGTTATAGTCGTCCTCTTTTTTCCTTATTAAAAAGGCGCTAGCTAGTTTATTCTTTAAGCTAGAAAGTTATCTCCTTTGCTTAGGCTCTATAGCAACTATAATTATATTGCCAACAATACTAATAGCCTTAGCAACATTGTTAAAAGGCTAATAGTTTTTATCATTAGTTGTTAGGAAAAAAAGAAAAGCATTAATATTAAGGTTGCAATAAGTAGTTGCTGAGGGAAAAAGAGAAACAAAGGTATTAAAGTTGCAATAATAAGGCTAAAAGACAATTAATCTAAAGGTAACAAACTTGTTAAGCATCTTAAAGGTAACATTATAACCGTTAACAGCCGCAATCTTATAAAGCCCCTGCTAGCCATCCTTCTCTCACTAAACCTATACTTTACTTTAAAATAAAAGCTTAAGCACATTTATAATAAATAGTTTATTTTAAATATTAAAAGCGCTTTTTACTTAGCGCTTAGCTGCTGCCTTGCATAATGCCTTTATAGCTTTTTATACTACTTTAGCTTTCTTAATAGTTGATAGCGATAAGGCTGAATTAGTTATTATATAAAGGTATGCGCTAAAAATAAAAAGGGTAGAAATAAGCCTATAAAGTTTAATAATATTATTAACGGCTTTAAAAGCTATTTGCAAAATTACTTTATTAAACATTGTATTATAAAGCTTATTATATAAAATATTAAAAGCTTTTTTAAGTAGAGTATAATATTATTTTAGCTTGCTAATTAACTAATAAGCTTTAACAAAAACCTATTTATATATAATTCCTATTAGCCTAGCTTTTAATCTAAACTTTATAAAAGCAAAATTAGTGCCAGCGTTATATATAATTATATTAAAAAGTTTTTAATAAGTATTAATTTATAATAAGCATAGGGCTTTCTAAGTATTTTTAGCTTATAGAGATAAAAGGAAACAGCTGCTATAAAAAGCTATTAAAAAGTTTAAAATATAAAAAACAGGGCAACTTTTAAGATATATAACGTTTGCAAAAATCTTATAATTAAACTTACAATTGTCTTTTAAGGTAAACTTAAAGCGCTAAGGAGCATTGCCATGCAATTGGCAATGGTAACAAAACTTTTTAATTAATTATAGTATATCTTTATCAACGTTATTATAACCAGCTTTCTTAAGCAGCTAATAAAGTTAATACATTGCTAAGTAGCCAAAGCAATAATAAAAGCATCATAGCTTTATTTCTATAAAGAAAACGCCTGCCTATTTCTCTTTACTTAAAAAAAACTATAAGTGGCCCTATTTGCATATAATAGAGATAGTTTTATTATTATAAATAAGTTAATTTGTTAGATTATTAAATTAAATGCATAGGCGGTTTATATCTGCAAAGCAAAGTAAAAAGGGCATTAAAGCATTTAGCATATAAAAGTTAATGCGCCTAATTAGAGTGTTAATAGCAATAGTTTTAATTAAGTTTGCTATTAATCTTTTGCTAAATTTAATTAAAGCTTATTTTACTATTAACTTATTAAGCTTAATAAAAAAGTTTTTTTATTATAAGGCAAAAAATTGCTTTTTTCTAGTTATAAATACTCTTGCAGCACTTATATTAAATAATATGCCTTAAAATTATAACTAAATATAGCAGTCTTTAATAAAAAATTGCATAGCATTTATATTAAGGCTATTAGCAAAATAAACATTGTTGTTAATAAGGCAATATAGAAAACCTTGGTTTACAAGCTAAGTAAAGGCTTTAGTTTTTTTTTTATAGTTTTTATTATTATTGTTAACCTTGTTTTTTTAGCTATATTTAGTCTGCTTTATTACCTTTATAACTTATTAAATATATCTCAAAGCTATTAGGATTATTGCCGTTAAACTAGCAATTGGCAATAAACTAGTTATATAATTAGTCGCATTTCTTTTAAAAGTATTTTATTAACCAACAACCTTCTTTGCTATATACATAGCACTTTTTCTTCTAAGGCATATGCTGCTAAGAAGGGTGATTATTATAATAGTTGCTATTATAGCCTTAAAAGCTATTATACAAATAAAAGCCGCTACAAGGGCTGCTGCAAAACCCTCTACCTCTGCCATAGTTATTACTATAGCAATAGTTTAAATAATATTAATTATCTGCTTTGTTAGCGGTTAATTGCTATTATAAACTATAGGCAAGGTAGGTTTTAATTAAAGAGCATAGGTTAGAAAATAGCTCCTTGCAAATAACAGCGGGCTTAAAAAAAGCGTATTTAAGTTTATATACTTTATAGTAAGCTTTGATTACTATAGTCTTAAGTATTTATTTGCTTGCGTAATTTAATCCTAAAGCACATTAGCACAATTATAGCTTATTAAATAAAATCTTAAAAACTTTATAAAAGTCTTTCTCTTTATTCTACTGCTTAATTTTATTAAAAGTTATTAAAGTTTAGTTTATATAATAGTAAAAGTAATTAACTTTTATATTAAAATGCTATTTAATTTTAATATAAGCTTTTGCAAATATATTAAAATAGGTAATATAGCTTTTATAAAACAGTTGAGCGCAGCTGGTTAAAATCCTTAGAAAAACGGCGTAAAACTAGCTAAGCTTAATTTAAGCATGCTAATAAAGACCAAAGAAAGTTTTAAGCTTATTATCTAATAAATTATATAACTTACTTATATACTTTTAATCTAGGCTATATATTTTTATAAAGCTAATTAAAGTTTAAATATTAATATAATTATTTAAATACTCAAATAAAAAAAGGGTCTTATATAAGTCATACTGCTAAAGATTATAACAATATATAAACAGTTCTAATACTAGAAACAGGGTGTTATATAGTATACATAGACAGTTAAAGGGCAACGATCGCAGTCTTATTATACAGTTTACTAAAATTAACGCAAAGGGGCCTTATTTTAAAGGCAACCTTAAAGGGTCTTATTATAAGTATAATTAAAAGGGCATCTTTAAAAAGTTTAGTTATAAGCATTATATAGTTTATTATATATATAATAAAAATAGCGGTTGCAAAGAGTTTTATTACAATTGTGATAAAGGCAATAATAGCAAAGGGCTTTGTTGCAAGCTACTCTTTAAAGCTTTTTTAACTTAAAAGTATGCTAAGAGTTTCTTAATAGTTTATTATATACTATTTAATTATTTTTGCTAAAGTTTCTCTTAACAAATTTAAAGCTATTGCTAAGGCATTTCTTTTTATTATAAAGATTAAAAAGGTTTTAATAGCAAAATGCTTTGCTGCTATTTATAAGCATATAACCTTAGGTTAAGTTTTAAATTTTAAAGCTTAATTAAGTTTTACTTAAAAGGTTTTTTACAAATAGCAAAAGCTATTAAATATAATTTAATAAAAGCGTTATTTTGCTTAATATAAATTTTATTTTAATAAAAGACTTGCTTAAGATTATAGCGCAAGTTAAAAGAAATAGCGTTGAATATATTAGTAGTTTACCTATTAAAATCTTTATAAAAGTAATAAAAAAGGTTATTATTGCATTATTTAAGGTAGATAGCAATTGCCTTAGCAACTGCTATATTTAAGTATATTTAACTAGCGTTTAACTATACTTTCTTATACTAAAAGCAAGCGTTAAGTAAGGGCTATATTGCTTAAGAGATTTTAGTTTTTGCTAAAAGATTGCTTAATATTAAAATAGGCTATTAGGCATTGTAAAGCTAATTAAATACCAAGGTTTCTATCTCTTTAACTAAAGGATTGTTTAAATTATTAGGATTAGCTATACTAATTTAATTCAAGTTGCTTAATTTAAAAGATAAAGATTCCTAAGATAAATATAGCATAGTAATAAGATACAAGGGGTAAAAAGCAAGGGGGAAATTAGGTTATTATATATATACGCATACGCTTAAAAATAAAGTAAAAATAAATAAGAAAAGGGTTGAAACGCAGTGTAGGGTGCTTTAGAGTTGCTAATATATTTATTTATATATGCGTTATTAATGCTTTTATTATATAGTAAGGATGGAAAAGATTGTAAGATCTTTATAAGGGCAAAAGCACTCAATAAAAAGGTTTGCTAGTTAGTCACTTGCTGTTGTAACCTTATAAAAGGTCTTAGTGTTTTTATATAAAATTAATTATCTTTTTAAAAGTATAATATAATATTAAATAAGCTGTTAGCGTTTATAAAAAGGTTTTAAAGTTATTTATATATTATTCTACGTTGCAAATGCACTAAAAGGGTTGCTAATAATAACTTTTGCTAAAGTCTCTTAGCTATCTTTAATAATTAAAGAAAATAGCCTTTTGCTAATAATAACTTTACTAAAGTTTCTTTGCAAGCTGTTTGTTATTTTTTGCTAAAAGCATAAAGCTTATTATTATAAGTAGTATACTTTTTTTAAAAAACATTGCAGTGGTTTTTAAGGCAAGATTTATTTTTTTTACCTTGCTATCTATAGTTAATTATTTAACTACTAATTAGTATTAGTAAGTTAATCTTTATATATAAAAAAGTTTAAATAAAGGGTGAAAATAAGTATATTTGCTATTGTTGTTAATAATGTTTAGTAGAAGAAACAAAAGGGAAATTATCGTTATACGCTAAAGGGATTAGGCGTATATGCGTATGGTCTCTTCCAATTGCCGTTGGGCCGAATTGGCCCGATTAGCCATTTGGCCAGCTGGTTTCTTCTGGTGGCCGTATGCCTCCGGTCTGAGGCGGACCGGGCTATTGCTATAGCTATCAACCTACAACTGCCTCTCGCTGCATGACTGCCGTAACCCGTCATCCCATCTTCGTTGTTGTACAGTTTGAATCCCTGTTCTTTACCTCTAGGTAAATTTCAGAATATACATAGCTAACCAATCAAAATCCTCATCCCAGTTGATATAGTAGTGAGGCTAAGTACATAAAAGGAACCCTGTTTTATATAGAGCCAAATTAATATCTACTGCTTAGTATAGCTTTTTTAGTACTTGTTAATCTATTCCCCGTTTCTAGCTAAGACCACCTTAGCATTGAATTTACAAGGGTTTGCAAAAACTCTTTGTTGTCGTTGACGCCAATCATCTTTGTTTTTAAAGACCAGTTGCCCTCGTCAAAACTAGTTGCCCTTAAGAATCTGCCACCCTTACACATTCTCTTACTCTCACACACAGACACATACACATACACACAATCTCTCTCCCTCTCCCTCTCTCTGTCTCTCTGTCTCTCTGTCTCTATTAGCTAACTACAAAAGCAATAGACTTTTGCACAAAACTTGACGTAATAGCGGCTAAAATGCTGGAAAATAAAATAGCTAGCTAGCTGCATAGTACATTTAAATAACAAAGTCTAAAACCAATATGTTAAGTTCACAAGGATAGATTTAAGGATATTTGATTAGCTGGATATTGATGGCGTTATATATCAATCTGTACCGGACGGCTAAAGAATAGGGGCACGTCTTGTGCTTCTATGTCGCGGATTTTGATTCTCGTGCTCGGGGATGGGGGGGGGGGCAGGTCCTATGCATTATTGTGAGCACACCAGGAGATGTCATGCATGCAGGTGATGAGAAAAAGGTCCATTGCGATCTAAGAGAGCTCGTATAGCACACAATAGTCCCTTCTGCTTATTCAGCTCAGTCAATGATATATTATCTATCCCAGGCCAAGGCTGAGCCCTTACATCCACCGAAGGGCTGGGATGCGTGCTGTAGTTTCCATTTTTACTGCCGCAGTCGCAAGAAATACAAGAGATAATATATAAGTGGCATTCATATCAATCTACATCTATCAAGTTTCAATCCGCTCAGCTGTGTCTCTCATTCCACTGCATCAATATTCAAATAGTTCCTTTACAACATCTCAGCCCTCCGTTGACCAAGACACACTAAACACACTAGCATGGACTATTGGAAATCTCAAAGACGCGATAGCGACACCGATGAGAGCTGTAACTGCCAGAATTCTCACCAACCATGTAACAGCAACACAAGCGGCCGTGCTGAAATTGAAGCATCAGAGGTACTCGGTCGAGAGGCACCATGGGCTCCAAGAACAGACGACAGCCAGCACAACTGCAAATGAGGAAACGGAATGTGCCAAAATGCGGACGAGGTTGTACATAGTGGGTTTGCCACAGACGACACTCAGCGCAGAAGAAGCAGGTTGTCTTTGGGTTCTTCCATTTACGTGTGACATTGATTATCTTGAAGCACTGCCGGCAGGGATGTCATTCTCGTAATCCCAGGGCGCGTCGATCTCTCTCGCCACGCGTGACAGCCGCACGCGAACGGGTCGAGCCGCAAGGGGAATAAGCGAGAGGCTAAAATGTTTGTTTGAAACCTCCAAACAACGATCACGAACTGACCCGGCTGCCCGGTGATCTTTTGGGGCGAAAGTCTGTTGCCGCTGCTCCGGACGTGCCTCAGGTGTCAGGTAAGAGGCCTCGAGAGGCGAAGATCCGGGACAAGAGGCCTCAAGGGGCAATATAGCAATTGTAGCTGGCCCCCCTGCTAGAGTCAAGGCATCCCTTGGCAATTGAGTCCTAGTTCAGAGTTGCAGGTAAGCTTCAACGGCGCGTCACCCGCACAGGCGCTGGCCCTCGTCTCCCGTCAGTCAGCACTCATCTGGACAGCTGGACGACCGGGCAGCCAAGGCAGGCGTGGCAAGCTTTCTCAGGACCAGAATCAGGATATTGCGAAGTCACTGATGATCACGGGATGCGGGGTACCCGTGCCATTGAAATATGGAAATTCAGGCGAGCAGATAGGCTGCAGGAGCATATCTTTCCGCGGCGATCTTGCTCGCCGCTGCCCGGGGTTTATTAACCTCGGTCACACGCGCCAGGGCAGTTCGAAGACCAGAGGAGGGGAGGAGGTGCTCAGGCGAGCAAGGCGAGATGTCTTCCCTCGAAGATACGAAGAAGGCAAGAGACGCTGAGGACGGTTCAGGTGGCGGAATACCGGTGTCCCGTCAGCTGTGCCTCTCGTGGAGCTGGTACCGGTGCAAGAGAGGGTGTGGTTGGACTTGTTTGTTGGGGTGTGGCAGACTGGCAAGTAGCAAGCAGAGTGCAACAGAGAGCCAAACAGAGCCCTGGCCCGCTCGGGAATTGACGTTGCTGCACCGTCAATCATGAACCAAGAGGGTGTGGTGGCAGTTGGTTGGATGATGTTGCTCCGAGAGCTACTGCGTCGTACAGCCGGCATCAGAGTGTGACGTGCCGCATTTGCGGAACCCTCCTTCTGCCGCGCCGTGGTTGGTGGCGCGCCTCGTGTGCTTCGTCGATTTCGTTTATTGGCGGTGCTGCGCTTGTTGGTCGTGCATCTCTGCTGCAGTGCCCGTCTCGAACAGAGAGCTGTGTCTTGTCCGTGGCCTGCGCTGTACTGTTGGTACCTGGCTGGCACTTTGTACTCTGGAGGTGGTTCTGGACTGTTGCGGGACCGGTGGGACCGTTGGCATGTGCAGCGACCCGGCCAACATAAGCAGGGGTTTGGTAGAGGGGGTTCCTCGGTACACAGTGGGTGGGCAATAGGTGCTGGTTGCGCCCGTGGCCCGCCGAGTGTCTTTTTTGGTCCCCTGGCGCCCCTGACGGCATTTGCGGTGAGACCTGATGGTGATTGGCGGGCGCGTCTCACATCTGCGCGCTGATGAAATTTCGTGTCCACTTGGCAAGGCCGTTCCCGATCGATGCACCCCATCTGCATATAAAACAAACGCGACGACCAGATAGGGGCAGATGGAGGCAGTACTTAGCTACAGGAAGGACGGGACACTCCACGATCTTTCGTCAGGGTGGCGGTATGTACTTAGACGGTTGAAGGTTGGACGAATTCGTAACGACAAAGGGGAAAGTGAGTACGAAGTACCTAGGTACCGATTTGGGTCAAATGGGCGGTGGTCCGTGCCGCAAAGCTGCTGCTACCGGTACACAGGCAGGACAGGGCATATTGTGCCGGCGAGCAGCTGCTCTCCAGGCGCTCATCCAGCATGGCCCTTGGAGACGTGCATGGCCACATGGGACACCACCGGAGAATGACAACGGCCAGATGCGGTCGACTGCTTGGCCTGCCAGCGTTCAGAGAAGAGCGAAGCTTTGGGGTGAACGGCCAGTAACAGGTTGATAAGATATGATTGTTTTGGGCAGGAAAACGTTGGAACTGGGGGAAGCGCCTCTCAGCCGCCGACCCAGTTTGAGTATCCTCCATTGGTATACTGGCTTTGTGGTACTAGTCGTCGTATAGTAGCTCGGGAGTACCCACGCACGCAGGCTAGCACGACAGGTGTCACCCATATTCGCCCCCTTCCTCAATGCTACCGCAGAACTCCGTATTCTAGGTGTTAGAGACTGTAGTCTGAACAGCGGAAGGGCAGATCTCATTGATCAATTGGGAGTTACTGGTGCGGTGCCTATCCGGCCAGGGCCTATCAAAGGATGGAGAGGAGGAGGAGGAGGCTGCTGCTGCTGCTTCCTTTGCAAGGGATGAAGTATGCGGGTTCATGTACTTAGCATGGGCGGCGTGCGTGCGCCATGCGTGGGTACCGACGGTACCGAGGGTACCCCTACTTCAGGAAAGGGGCATCCATTCCATCCCAAGAACGAACCCCCCCCCCCTTCTCTCCCTCCCGGCGGGCCGACCAGTTGACCCCTTCCATCCATCTTCGCCCGCAGGCCCGCCACGCCTGTTCCCAACTGCCCAGGCAGGACAGGCCCAGGGATCTTGCATTTTTCTATGAAATTGACGTCTGCTCTTTCCTACCCACCCGTCTTTTTTTATCCCCCCCTTCTCCAGCGGATCCAACCTTGGTTCTACCTCACCTCACCTCACCTTTACCAGCACCTCCTGTCTCGTCGTCCACCTTTCCGCTTTCCTCGACATCGTCGCCATCGTTTTCTCTTTATGCCCTTGGGATTGACTCAACATTCGTTTGGTTCTTTGTTCAATGTCCCATCACCCACACGCAGCAATCGCAGCCACAGTCACTACAAGCCACCAATTCTGACTCGTCCTGTGGCCAGCACCCTGAGCCTTGGCCTTGGCAGATAAGGGAATTTATTTGGAGCGTGGTTGCGACAACGTCGTCTAGCAAGACCAGAGCAGCGCAGAGCAGAGCAGAGAAGGAAAGAAGTGAAGAAAAAAACCCCGTCCAGCGCCGCCGCACTGTCCCGCCGCCAACGCCTCAAACGTTCCCCCGCCACACGCGTGTTGCACGTTCCTGCACGCTGCAAACCCGCTAAAAGTGACGGCTGGGTCTGTCGACTAATCAACGGCGAAGTGCTCGTCGCACTCCAAGCTTCGACTTGCACGACCAGAGCTCAGCAGTTTCCGACTCATCTCTCGGTACCGACGACGTCAACAGTCGCTCATACTTCGTACTTTCTCTCACTCACATTGGCGCCTCCCTCTCCTAATCCTCAGCTGCTTTTCACCGACGCGGGGGAGCTTTGCCAGTCAGCGGGCAAACTTTCACTGGGGCCATCGACGGTGACGACCGAGACCCACGCCCCCAGGCACTTTCTCCTTTTTCCTCTTTCGGGTCTCGACCGCCATCCCCTTTTTCAACCACCAGTCAACTTCTCTTGACCGTGTTCAACAACCAATTCGCAATTCGGCTCGACGCGCCAGTCGTCCCAAAGCAAAGCTGCCCATCATGGCGAACCCGTATGTGCCAAAAAGGCCCAGGCGACAACATCTTCAGGCCCCCCAGCTGACGAAACTTTCACGATAACAGATTTAGTGCCACTTTCAAGTCCATTTGGCATACCATGACCAGTTATGACCGCCGTGTGTAATGCTCTGTTGTTTTCCTCGTTACTCGCATTTCAACGCGCAACTGACCGATCAATGCTCTAGACTCTAGCTTCGATTCACCCTACCGATCTGGTCGCCACGTCCCCCTTGGCCAGGATGGCCTCACCTCTGTCGCGACAGCTTCCGAATCCAGAGCAGACATAACAAGTCCGTACCCTGATTACAGCAACCGAAGCTCGTTGATGCACCCAGGTGGCAGCACCTCGTACAATGGCGCCCCGATCTCGCCCGCACTGCCTCCCCAGAGCCCCGGCTCCAACGCACCATACTCTCCAGGCATGCGATCCAAGCTCGCACGATCCAGCACCGGTGACGGTTTCGAGATGCAGAGCCCGATCGGGGAGATTCCCATGCAGTCATTCGAGGACGGCATGCCACCCGCGCCTCCGGTTACCCATTCCTGGAAGCGCATCGATTCTTGGGCCGAGGACAACTATCCGGAGCTCTGGGATCAGCTGTGCGAGGGCTGCACGGTCAATGACCTGAACGAGCTCGAGCACCAACTGGACTGCACGCTGCCTGCTGATATTAGGGACTCTCTCCAGGTGCACGATGGCCAAGAGAGGGGCGGCATGCCCACCGGCATCATCTTCGGCCACATGTTGCTCGACTGTGAGGAAATGGTGCAGGAATGGGACCAGTGGCGCAAGGTCAACAACCAATTCCTCTTGGACACCGCGATCGTGAACCCGGCAGCCCCGTCTCGAGCTCTCGGCGGAAGCAGCGAGCCTTCTTCGTCCAAGTCCGCCCAGGGCCCGAGTGGCCCTAACAAGCCGAACGACCTCGCCTGGAGAGAGAAGCTCATCGCTCGCCAGGAATCGGTTCCTCCAAACACCATTCGCAAGGCCTATGCTCACCACGGCTGGATTCCTCTCGTCCGTGACTGGGGTGGCAACAACTTGGCCGTGGATCTCGCCCCTGGACCAAAAGGTCACTGGGGTCAGATCATCCTCTTCGGCCGTGACTACGACACAAAATACGTGGTGGCTCGCTCTTGGGCCCACCTGCTAGCTACTGTTGCGGACGACCTGAACAGCGGAAAGTGGTTCATCGACGAGGACAGCAACGAGCTCAAGCTACGGGAGTTCAAGTCGAGTCGTGTCGAGCCGAGCTACATGGACATCTTGCGATGGAGAATGGATCAGAAACATGGTCGCCGGGCTGCCAAGAGGAGATCCGCTCCTCCTGCCGGTGCCTCAGCCGGAGCCACCTCGCCGCCGGTGCCCAGCTCGCCGTACAGCAGCGCCTCTGAGCCTGCTGGCGAGCCTCGTGGTCGATCCCTTCACCGTCTGAGCGGCAGCTCGCCACTCGCGAGTCCAATGCGTCCTGCATATGGCAACAAGAGCCCACTGGCCCGTGTCAACGAGGAGGGTGTGGCCCAAGAGCTTTCCGTTCCAAATGGCAAGGCGAAGGCGGACAAGCTGGTCGAGGTTGACACGCCTCGACACAGTAATGAAGAGGCCTCTGCCCCCAGACTCGCAGCTCTGACGAAGGGTGACAGCTCTGACGAGGCTGAGTCCGAGTCTGCCAAGGTCAACGGAAAGCAGCCAGCCATCACAACAGAGGAGGCGATGAAAGACATTGAGATCTGACAGGACTCTGCATTGACGAACATGATACCTGCGACGAACGGAAAGAGCATATACATCCTGTAGAAGGAGGCTCGGGCGTTTCCGGCGTTTTCACACGATGCCTCTACTTTGAACGACGTCGTTCTTCTGTCTTTTTCACCCACCCGTCTGCGACCACCAGCCTTTGATCCACGAGTCTCGGCACAAAGTTTCTAGGCCTTGGCCTCTGTCTTCGATTCCGCATACAATATCATTCAAGGGCCATTCCAAGCAAGACCTTGCTAGTGAGCCCTTTGTACGAGCCTGTTGGATTCTCACTCTCTCGTTCCGGGGGCTTGCAAAGGCCGTGTTCCGAAGCGAAAGAACTCTTTTAATGCATCCTCCGCGTTATACATTCGTCGGAGGGAGTTTTCTCTGTATATTACTTGCCTGGCGGTCGAGAGCTGTGAATGCTCGCTCACCCCAGTCCTGAAACCTTTCATCTAATTGCATTCAAGCCCAGGCGGAAATCCAGGCCTCTTTTCTTCTTCGGACCAGGGGATGATCTGCTTGTGGGTCTTGGATTGACCAAAACACGACATCTAGTCAAAGACTCGGGCCTGGAGGGATGTGCTGGTTGGGAGCACGGAGGAGACGATTCGGGAAGGAGCGTGGAGGCTTGGCCAGCTTGAACTACACAGCTTGACTGGTGCTAGAGACTGTCGTCCTCAATACATTCGGCCTCCTCGGGAGTCATTTAAAATAAATCAAACCTCTCCGCGCACCACGTTTGCTTGACTTGTGGTTATGCTCTAGTTGCGCGCGACGAAACGCATGTGCACACCTCATGCGTGAAGGACAGTATCTCCCGCTGAGAGCCACCTTTCCTCGACTTGATATCTGCGCGTCCTTGGCTGGTACCTTCTGAATCTTTTCGTGCGACTGAGCGCTTGGTCCGCTAGGCTAATTCAGCTTGCTGATCAGCTTTCACGTTTTCCAGACCGGAGGCACCGAACAAGAACAGTCGTTGGAGCCGAGTGGCGGACAGCCTGATCGGGGTCCCAGGTCGCAGTCGAGTCTCGAGGCAGCGTCGATTACTTGTCTGGGGCTGTTCTGCCTGCCGTTGTTCTTGTGAGGTCCACGCAACGCCGTTGGCGAGAGACGCACCCCGTGCGCAAGCAGCGCATCGACGGAACAGAGGACACACACGAGACTCACTTGGTGACTATCCCAGTGAGGGCGGAATGACTTGGTGGCATTGTGCTTCTGAGCAGCTAAAGTGGTGGTCCTCCGGGCTGACTTGTGAACAAGGGCTAGCTAGACATTGATTTGCCAGAGGCTGATACTCGAGGCCACGGTCTTTTCGTACGGTGCCTTGGCGACAGGTGTCGTATTGTCTCAGCAGGCGTGCCCCTGGACATCTTGTCCCCAGTTTCGTGGCCAAAGGACAATATATTTTTTTCTTCTTTTCTTGTTGCTGGAGGCTACAGGTTTTCCAGCCCATTAGATTGGTGCGAGTCTGGTATTTGAAGATGATACCTCCCAAGGACAGTCTCATCCTTCTCTCGCAGAAGTTCCCGATCCACAGATCAAGTTCTCCACGTCTGCGTACATCAAGCCATTATGCCACCACGCATGAGCAATGCAGCACCTGCGGTGTTTCCTCGCCGGAGCAGACGCATCGCGGAGCTGCCGCCCGAGGACGTGGGCGACCTCCCCTTGTCCAAGCGGCGCAGCGCCCCGGCAAAGCCCGCAGACCACAACACTCAGATCGCCATCCCGGGGCGCCTCGCAGGTGCCATCACCAGGACGCCTCTGGGCGTCTTCGAGCTCGACTCCCCCCTCGGCGCACTCGACGGCCTAGCCCGCCTCGCGTGGGGGCTCGACGCCCGCGCGGACGCCGTCACCGTCTGTCTCAGGTTCCCCGGCAGGAACGAGAAGGAGGCGGACCACGCCTCGTTCTGCGTGCACTCCTCCACGGACGGGGAGGACGGTAGGGCGAGGTACACGCACCACTTTTGCTCGACGAAGAAGGAGGAGAGGTTTGCCGTCACCACCACGTGTACGCCGCGTGCTACCATCTTGACCGTGGTCTTGCAGCGCGAGCTGTTTCGCCTGCTGGGCGGCAGAGGATGCCGTAAGGTGGAGGTTGTGTATGATGAGATTGAGAAGATCATCAAGTCGGGTAAGTGTGGATCATCTCTCTGGCTGCCATTGCAGGACGTACCATTTTCTGTTATACCACAACGACCTTGGAATATTCTGACTAGTACTAGACCCAACCACGCGGTGTCTGATCTGCGAGAAGGAGTTCGACACAAAGATCTACACACCGACAGCATGCCTTGGAGACTGCATGAAGCAGCTAGAGCAATGGCCTCTCCGCGCTCGTTTCTCTCACCTCCTCTCAGACGCAAAGTCTCTTGATTTCCTGTTGTGCAGCATCTACACGGCCGTAGATGGGCAAAAGGCAGTTCCCACAGCCTACAAAACGGAGCAGTCGCTGTTGGTCGGCTGTCCGCTGGAATTGGACGAGATCCAACCCGCCATCGACAGTAAGTCCGGCCATTTTCCTTTCTCTGTCAGAGGCGACTGCTCATACTCAGTGCTCACCGTGTCTCTAGGTTTCCCGAGAATCTCGGACAAGCTGTCCATGAGCGCCCTTCTCGGGCGCGGAAAACACAAAGTCGCCCGTCGCCACCTCCTGTCCTGGCTGCCCCAGCGCTTCCGAGGTTGCATGGTCTCGCTGCGTCCGGAGGCAGGACACCACCTCAAGGCTGCAGACATGGAACAGTGCGCCCAGTTCCTGATCCTCAACGCACGGCTCGAGCGCCAGGCGGCCTTCCAGAAGAGCATGGACAAGATGACCGGCAGCACCACCGGCACCGTGGCATTCCACGGCTGCAAGGCGCCCCGTACCTTCAACATACTGGCCGATGCGCTCCGGGACCCGTCGAAGCTACCATACATGCGCAGCGACACGGGCATCTTCTTCTCGGACAACCCGAATTACAGCTACCAGTACGCCTGTGGGGATGTGGGGTTCCGGGGCTGGAAGAACAGCCGCTTCTTGGAGCAGTGGGCGGTCGTCTTTGGGATCGAGGTGGCCGCTCCTGGTATCAACTTCAGGCAAGAGGAGTCCTCCACGGGGGATGAGTCGCAGATCATGATCCGTTACATCCTTCTGGTGCCGCGTCCTGATCCCCTGGGCTACGCGGAGGCGGTCATTGATCTCCAGGCCGTTATCGATCTTGAAGATATGAAGAAGGCCTTCAAGACTCTTGACGAAGACACGCTGTCTCCGGAACATGTTGGACTCGAGTCAGCCGCGGACGCAGAACAGGAAGGAGATGGTCCAGGTGATGCTTGAGGCCTTCAAGCGACGTCGATCCTTCGGGATATTCTTGTTGCTCCACAATGAGTGTCACTGTTTCTTCTTCTCAGTTGTGTCACAAGATTAGGAGTTGGCAATCAAGAGGGAGAACAAGGCTCTAGTGCGAGGTCAATTACAATGGCCCGCCACCCCCTCCAAAGGAACGAAGGGGCCTCGGGTGCTTGTGTGGAGATTGATGAATACTACAAATTAGCTCTCTGCATAGACAGGCATTCTCTGAGCACAGTCCCTGTTACCATCGGGCCGGAGAAGAAACTAATGTGCCACTCAGGTAACTTGTACCACTGCTCAGCACATCATATGAAGGCTGAAATCTGCTGCTTGTTGTCACCATCATACAGAATCCGTGCCACAAACACCACTGGTAACTATATGTATAGCTGATACTAATCCAAAAAGTGTTGTTTCCTTATGATGTTCCCTTGATCAGTTTGATTGTATACTATTGTTCAGTCATAGTCCATGACAAAGCAACGCCATGGTGCATACCTACTTAAGTAGGTATATGTATAAATACATAAAAGTAACGATCCTTCTTTTGGCCACTGCGACCACAGAGATGTCTCCTTTCCCATTTCTTTTAGCGGAACGGCAATTTCTCATGCGACACCACGCTGGTGCACATCTCATGGACCTGATCTAGTATCCTCTGACCAGTGAAATCGCAGTCATCTCATGGTCATTCGACAACCATCTGGCGGCAGCTCCCAGCCAGCCGTCCAGCAGAATGGGGACCACAAGCCACCATTAGGCCTGGCAATTTGGGCGCTTCCAATGCCCGCTGTTTGGCTCAATTTTCTGAGAAACTACACAATTACTCACACGGATAACTGACATTCGGCAGACAGCATTCTGCAACCAGCCTGATGGTGATCAGCACCTGAGGTCCCACACTATCTACACAATAAAGACTTCATGAAGTAGCTTTGAGCAAGGTATGACACCACCATGTCCTTATGCCCACAGCTTCATTCACTTGCATATAGGTATTGTTGTAGACTGTGAATACAAAGCAGCTGACAGGCTGCGTTTCTCTAATCTTTGTTTCTGCCCAGCACCTAGTATCCCATGGGATGACACCCATCAATACTATAGACTTGCCATTTTCACAAGGTAGCTGAATCCTGATTCCTCTATACCTACCTAGGTACCTAGGGTGGAAATCTCTCCATGGACACTAAAAGCACACATGAGAAGACTAGCCGCTGGATGCCTCCACCTCACTTTTGCAAAGGTGTTGTATCGGTATCAACGCTACAATTCACTCTGTATTCACTCACAGCAACTTTTGATATTGTTCTTCAATTTGGGCGCTCGTCTTCTAATATTTAATCTGCCCTTTTATTAAAAATTCAAATTTCACATCTTGAACTTTTCCCGTTCAGCTCTTCCAAGACGCTTTGGGGACATTGACCCGCCACGACGGTAAGTCACATTGGCCTCATCCAGCTCTGGTTATTCCCACCAAACCCTCAATTACATCCTTATTTCTAAAGGAACATTGTTATGTAATCGCAGGAAAGCTTTTAATTGGTTGCAGCAATTGCGCTAGCGCCACTTGGGGTGGAATATCCGAAAATGGGCGTACAAATATCCGTTCTCTTATATAATACTTTCCCGAGTCCAGGAACCGCCGCCAACAGGGCCAGTGAGATGTGATCCAATGATGAGATCCGCGATCCACGTCGCACCTCAGGAACCATCAACATGAAATTTCCATGAGATAAACCTGCATTTGATGGTTCCGCTCACTTCGGCTAGGTATGGTACGTCTACCCAAACATAAACAATGGTTGCCGACGAAGCAGCGCGCTGACTTATTGCGACAGACTGTGGTGGACAAGATAAAGATGGATTGATAACTTATAAACCGTAGCAGAGAATACCACTTGTATTTTCGCCATATATGATCACGAAGAGAACCTGATGTATCTGAATTTCTGATCAGCCGGAAAAGCTGCTCGTGACTGCCGCTCTCGTATGGTCTGGTATGCTCCAGCCAGATGACTTGGTCTGGGTGGGCTGTCCGTCTTACCGGCACATAAGAGAAATGCCTAGATAGAGTTGCAAATTGCCCGCATTCCTCCTCATGATTCTAATTACGCCAACTCAGGCTTCCTCTACAACGGCTTGTCATAACCACCAGCTCACAGCTTCTCCAGTGTAGTCAGCTCGGAAAGCCTAATGTTTCAGATCTCCTCCTATCAAGTCTATGTCCAGACTTATCCGTCGATATGCCAGATATAGTTACACCTCGAATGTCTCACAGTCTCCGAATCTGACGCCGAAAGATCTGGGCAAAGCAAACAAAATGCCACAGTGGTGTTCCTGAAGCTCTGGGCACCAACTTTAGCTCGTGGTACCGTCCTAAGAACGCACATCAGAACCATCTCGCACCAGGTCTGTTCCCGCGGCTCACGCTGGCCGTACCTAGGTAGGCAGCAGCCGTTCGTTGAAACTTCAACGGTGTTGAACAAGAGCGACTGTGAGACAAAAACTTAGAATCTGAAAAGGCCCCCCAGAAAGGATCCCATGCTGGAAACCCATTGGCTACCTAGGTAGGTATGTACATCATCCAAGGTGCGTCCCAGTGCATAAAGAAGAAAAGAAAAGAAGAAGAAGAAAAACCACCCGCCCATGTGCCTAGAATTTGCTTCCAGACAGCCCAGCACTCTTGAGTGCTATGAAAATTTCCAACCTTAGAGACCAGCAGTGGGAATCACCCCTAGGATAACCTAAGTACTCGAAATCCATGAAAGCTGAAAATCCCCCAGAAATGGTAAACAAGATTCCGCGACCAGAGGAATCGAACTCAAGACCTTGGCGAAGTTGTATGAAGTGGCTAGACCGGTTTTGGGAACATATAAAAGATGACCAGGGAACTGTCTAACCACGCCGCCATACGACCTCAGGTCTCTGGTGTCACAATTCGAACCACCTATATGATAAACGTTCACGGCGCGATTGTGCGTTCACCGAGACCGTCAACTTCGCACCGCGTCCCATGCGCGTCCCATTTCCATGTCAACCGTTTCCTCCAAAAGCAGCAACTCAATCTAGAAGAACTCGATATGATGATCAACAATTCTTCTGAAAACAAGAAACAACGCAATCGTATGTATAGTCCCCAGCACATTCGTCGGCACAAATTTGTTTACAGCCGCGTTCGACAAGACCATTCGTCACGTCTGTTATCGAACAACAATGAATTAGCACTCTCTCCCCTGACAGAATAGGGCGGGCCATATAACAGACCTTGCGGCTGAGCTGGTGCGGCTGAGACAGTCGCGATGAGGAGGACGGCGATGGTGGAGATATGGAAGTGCATTTTCAGAATCTTGTTTTGTTTGGCGAGTATATCAAGGAGGTTCAAATTGATATGAAGATTGAGATGATACTTTCTTGGTTTGAACATCGCAACGTTGCTCGAACCTTAGAAGTGAAAGAGCGAACTTATATACCTAAGTGCTCAACGATGGTTTCAGCTGACCAGGGTGCTATTTTAGCTTGCGGCGAGCCTGTGGAGTGTTCATCTAAAAGCAATTGAAGGATTCAACCACCGGTGATAGCGGTAAGTGATGTGGAGATGTGAATCCATTGAATGCTGTGCCGCATACAATGCGGTCTTTAAGGCAGAGTAAAATTAAAATCGTGCGACTGACGACTTCGAGGCTGACGGATCTTATCCAGATGCCACAATTTACCCTTCCAAGGTCGTAAAGGATTGGTTCGTCACCTGGGTGGGCAACGCTGAATGTATCCAGGCTGTGGAAAACAAGTCCATGCGTATCGTATACTTCAATGTTTGCGACCTAGATTTGGCTTCTCTATTCGCAAAAAGAAACGTAGCCTCTGAATCGAGTACTTTGTTATAACTCACTGAAGCATTTCTTACACAACCGACATACGCACCACCTCCACCTTAGAGAAGGAGGAGAGTGGTGGAGAAGGTGGTGGTTTTGGTTAAACCGTTGAATCTAGACAGGGCGGGTTAGGAGGCTTACCAAGTTGGGCCCACCGGACACGAGTACAAGCTGTGAGAATCTTAAAAAGTTAGAACTAAGCATATATAACGGTGTTGACGCAAACCTTGGAAGCCGTCAAAGAGGACCAGGAGGTCTTGGATCGGTATTTATCACGGCACAACTAAGCAAACTATAGGTTTATAGAAATAACTTATTATTATATAAAAAAAAAAGAAAAAAAAACTAGCTAAAGCAGCGCCAGCAGTTTGCTAGCTTTTATAATTATTATACAAAGTAAGTCTTATAATCTATTTAGTACTATAATAATACTTTCTCCTTTAAACTGCATTTGTTTCTAAATGCAGCGCAAAAGCAATAATGCTATAAAGTAATTGCAGTGCAAAGCCGCTCTATAAGTATTATGCTAATATATAACTAATAATATAATTGCATTAATCCTAAAGTAAACTAAGCATAGTAGCTACCTTAATAAAAGTAAATAACACTATACAGCTCCGCCTTTACAACTATGTTTCCTTTCTTTCTCCTTTATACAATAATACTACTTTGCCTTTTTTTTATTATAACTAATATATTATTGCTATAAAGTTATATATATAACTAATTCCCAACTAATTTTATCTCTTTACTATAGTTTCGCCTCTCTTTTGCTATAAATATAGCTTTATATTAATTTTTCTTTATTAATTTTTTTACTGCTTTTAATATATAGCACTAATTTTACCACCATTATCTCTGCATTATACTAGCAATATAAAAGTAAAAAGGCAGCAAATAGCTAATTATAAGCTGTGTTACTATGTTTAATAAAAATATTTATACTTAATATACTTAGTAACACAATAAATGCATTAAGGTAAATAAAGCAAATAAGCAGTGTATAAATAGCGGTTTGTTAACAAAGCGCAATATAAATTTTTGCTAGCATAATAAATAATATTATTAACTTTACTAAACTTATAAATTAAGCTTAGCGCGTATTTTGTTTCTTTTAAGCATAAAGATAATTAAAAGCTTTATTTTGCTAGCGTAAAGCTAGCAATTAACAATTATATTACTTATATAAAGCTAAAGCAGCAGTAAGCTATTATAAATGCTAGCTTTGCTTTAACTAAAAGTTTCCTATTTATAATTAATATTTACTATCGCTATTAAAGCTTAGCTACCCTAGAAAAAAAATATAATATAAGTAAATTGCTAATAATATATTGTTTTATAATGCTAACCTTAATATAAACTGCGCCCTTTTGTTACAACCAAGGCCGAGGAGACCTGGTTGTAAAGTGCAGGGTTAGGGTTTGCTAGGGCCTTATAAGGACCCCTTGGCAAGGCTGTATAGAGACCGGCACTTTCCTTTTTCCCCTTTAAGATTTAGTTTAATATAATAGCTATACCTAAGCAATTAATCCTTTCTTCCTCTATAACCAGTGTGGTTGTTTTGCTTAGTGATCTTTGTGTTTAATAGTTTTAAATCTTTTTTTATTACTACTTAAGATGCCTTTATAAATAAGATAAGGCACTAATGCTTTTAATAGAAAAGAGTCTTTGCGTTAGGCTATTTAGTAGTAAATTTTTTTAGAAAAAGTCATTTAACTTAAATAGCATATACTTAGAATGATAACCTAAAAAGACACTTAAAAAACCTTTATTTAATAAAATTATTATTTTTAAGCAAATAATTTAAGCCTTGTTTAATGATAAAAATAAAAGTTTAGCAAAAGACTTAAATTTTGGTATTAAAAAACTTTCTGCTAATTGCACTATAGGCTAATATTAGACTTAGAGGTCTAAGGTTTTAATAGCTTAGACAGCGGCATTAAGAAAGTTAAGTAATTTAATTAATAAGGCTATTTATGCTTATAGTACTTTTAAGCTAATTGTTTAATGTTAATAAGATGTTTATTGCTAAGGTAAAGCTTAAAGAAATAAAGAGCTTTGTAGCTAATATAAGTTTAATTAAAATAAGTTATAAAGGTATTTTTATAGGTTTTAAAAGAATTGTAATAATTAAAGACTTGCAGTATTTAAGCAGATTAATAAACTTAGATAATATAAGGCTTAAGCACTATAATAATTTTATAAAATCTTAAAAGCTTTGGAATTTTCTATAAAGCTATATTTAACTAATAAGCAATAGGCTTTAACTTTTTTTATAAGCTTTAGCTATAGTTAAAGAGCAAGCTTATATATACTTATATTAATTAAAAAAAATTTATAAAGCAATAGGAAATAGTTAACCTTGCTAATAATTATTGGTAGGCTATTTTAAAAAAGCTTTGGAAATGCTATAAAACTAATTTCCTAAGCGATATATTATTTAAGGTGTTAAAACATTGCAGGGAAAATAAGCCTTTTAGGGATTTTAACTAATTTAAAGATATATTATACTATAATTTTAACGATTTTTTATAATTTAAAAATAATTTGTTACAACTAAGGCTAAAGAGGTCTGGTTGTGGAGTGTAGGGCTAGGGTTTGCCGAGGCCTTATAAAGACTCTTTGGCAAGGCCGTATAGAGGCTAGCACTTTCTTTTTCCTCTTTAAGATTTAGTTTCATATAGCAGCTATACCCAAGCAATTAATCCTTTCTTCCGCTATAATTAATGTGGTTATTTTGCTTGGTGATCCTTTGTGTCTAATAATTCTAAATCTTCTTTTATCACTACCTAAAATGCCTTTATAGATAAGATAAGGCACTAACACCTTTAATAAAAAAGGGTCTTTATATTAGGCTATCTAATAATAAATGCTCTAAGAGGAGTTATCTAACTTAAATAATATATGCTTAGGACGATAGCCTAAAGAGACACTTAACAAACCTTTATCTAATAGATTTGCTATCTTTAAGCAGACGATTTAAGCTTTGCTTAATAATAAAAATAAGAGTTTATTAAAAGACCTAAATCTTACTGTCAAAAAACTCTCTGCTAATTGCACTATAGGCTAATATTAGACTTAAAGGTCTAAAGTTTTAATAGCCTAGAAGGCAGCATTAAAAAAGCTAGGTAGTTTAACTAATAAGGCTATTTACGCTTACGGCAATCTTAAGCTAACTACCCAATATTAATGGGATATTTATTGCCAAGGCAAAGCTTAAGGAGATAAAAAGCTTTGCAGCTAATATAAGTTTAATTGAGATAAATTGTAAAAGTACTTTTTTAGATTTTAGAAAAACCACAACAATTAAGGACTCACAGTGTCTAAGCAAATTAATAAACTTAAACAATGTAAAGCTTAAATATTATAATGATTTTATAAGATCTTAAAAGCTTTGGAATTTTTTATAAAGCTATATTTAACTAATAAGCAATAGGCTTTGACCTTTTTTTATAAGTTTTAGCTATAGTTAAAAAGCAAGCTTATATACACTTACGCTAATTAGAAAATGCTTATAAAGCAATAGAAAATAGTCGACTTTGCCGATAATTACTAGCAGGCTATTTTGAAAAAGCTTTAGAAACAATACAAAACCGATTTTCTGGGCAATATATTATTTAAGGTATTAAAACGTTGCAGGGGAAATAAGCCTTCTGGGGATTTCAACCAACCTAAGGACGCATTATACTATAATTTTAACAATTCTCCACAATCTAGAAATAATTAAGGTTTTAAAGGCTAGGGTTAAAGCTTAAGAAGGAATTGTATTAGTTGCAGCAATTGCAGTAGTCATAGTGGTTAAGGCTATAGAAACTATCGTAGCAGATCTAACCCTAATAAAAAGAAATTTCTACTAAATTAGGCTATTAAGGAAAACGGCAATAGCAAAAACTCGTTTAGCAGCTAGAACAAAAAACCCCAATGCTACATTTATAACTCTTTAGATTACTTTACTAATACTTGCTTAAATAAAAAAAGATAGACTAATTAGATTATTTTTAAAAATAGTAATATAAGCACTTAATAATAACTATAAAAGCTGAAAATCCTTATAATTTAAGATTAAGGGGATAATTTAGCTAAAGAGATATCTAAGATATTAGTTTTAATAGCTATAATAATAACTATAAAAGCCTATATTAAGGTGCTAAAGTTATCATTAGTTAAAGTAAAGGTTAATATAGACACTTAGTTTTTTGTTAACTTTATTAGTATTTTTTTTATTAAAAAGCATAATTTAAGTAAAGCACCTTTATTTACTATTTCTTTTATTAGGATTTCTTATGTTTT